>BQNB010010070.1:0-28503 GCA_026074375.1 Tanacetum coccineum
TTAGAAAAACCGGTTTTTTTAAAACCGGTTTTCTAATAACCGAAAACCGGTTTTAACCGATTTATTTGCATCTCTGCCGCTAGGCAAAAGTTTGTACGGCAAAAGTTTGTACCGCTAAAGAGACGTTGGAGAAAAATACCGCCAAGGGTACAAAGTGTAAATTGGAACGTTTTCTTTAAAATTAGGTCTCCTAAACCTATAAGAATCCATCTCAATCGCACACTTACTCAAGCAATCTCTCTAACTGACATTCTACATTACAAGCCCTAATCTCTCTTACCGACGATCTCTCTCTTCTAAGCAACCATGGCTGCTCTTGAGTCCTGTCCTAAGCACAAAATGATCGCATACTTGGAAAAGACTGAAGGGAATGTTGAGTTTCATGAAGTCATTGATTTTCTTTGGAGAAGTTATATTTATCATGCGCGGCTCACTGTAAGTCCTGTTGTTTCGACCACATTTGTTGAACAGTTTTGGACGTCTGCTAAGTCTAAAACAATCAACAATGTTAGGCACATTACTGCCAAAGTAGCTGGCAAATCTGTGTCTATCTCTGAGGCATCAATAAGAAGTGATCTTCTTTTTGATGATGCTGCTAGGATAGACTCATTACCTAATCAGGCTATATTTGGTGCTATACAGCTAATGGGGTATGAGGGGGATTTAACAGTGTTAACATTTAATAAAGATTTGTTTTCACCCCAATGGAGGTTTTTATTTCATACAAATAATCATTGTCTTAGTTCCAAAAGTACCTCTTGGGATCAAATTCCTACTAACATTGCCACTGCTATAATATGTTTAACATCTAATCAGAAGTATAATTTCTCTAAATTAATTTTTGATGGTATGCTTAGACATTTAGATGCTAAGAAAAAGTTTGTAATGTACCCACGTTTGTAATGTATCCCTCGTTTTATTCTATATTTTTAGTAGAAAACTAGCTAATATATTCTGTATCTTATATCACTTCTGTAAATAGTTTAACTAGTAAATTTTTTTTCTTTTATGTTTTTAAGAAGGCCAAACACATTCTCAGGCAAAGTTACACCTTTGTTTGATACTATGTTGGTCCAACCAACTCAGGATGAGGGTGCTTCCTCAGAAAGACTATCTGATGAACAACCATCACCCTCTCCTGCTCCCACTAGTGAAGTCCCAAATGAGTCACTGCCTGACTCATCTTCTGCTCAACCAAGTGAGGTACCTTTTGAGCAACAACCTGACCCTTCCCCAAGACCTTCCCCCAGACCTTCACCAACACCTTCACCCACTCCTATTGTTCCTGATTCAATCCAGAACTATCTGGTGAGAATCTTGGGAGATCATCATCCATATACATCCTTTCAGGGAATGAGGATGACATGACTCTCCAAAATGTCTATGATCTTTGTATCTCTTTATGTAAACAGGTTTCAGATCAAGCCAAGGAAATTAAACTCTTGAAGGCTAAGATCACAAAGCTCAAGAAGCAAGCTAAACCTGTCATCAAACATCATAAAGCATATCTGAAGAGTGTCTCATTGCAGCAAAGATTCCCAAGGAAGAGCTTCTCAAAGAAACATAGGGTGTCACAAAGGAGTCGTATCCAAAACAAGGGAGGAAGTTTGCAAAAGGAGAATCATCAGTTCAAAGAGATCCACTGTTTGATGAAATGCCTGAAGATAAAATTGATCACATGGAAACAAAAAATGCTCAAAGTGAAGGGAGGTCAAGAGAAATGGTGGATGAAGACAAGGAGATTGATGAGAGAAGACTTAGTATTGAAGATGTAGTTAGTACTGACAAGGAAGGAGTTAGTACCGACTTTGAGAAAGTTAGTACTGACAGACCAATAGTTAGTACTGACGGATCCAAAGTTAGTACTGACATGCAATTTGAAGGTACTGATGAACAAGTTAAAGGTACTGAAGAGCATAATGAGGGTACTGAAGAGCTTAGAGAAAGTACTGAAGAGAAAGTTGAAAGTACTGATGGGAAAGAAAAAGGTACTGAAGATCAAACTGAGGAAGAAATCGCCACTCAAACATCCATTCAAACACCTACTTCTATGATATTTAGAGATGATGAAACAATAGCTACACTTCTCCTCAACATGAGTCAAGCCAAAGCTGTTTCTAAAGAAAAAGAGAAAGGTTTAGAGTTGAAGGATGTTGAAGAAACTGATAGACCTAGGCCTACTTCTACTAGATCACTTCTCACATTAAAACCTCTTCCAAAGATTAATCCAAAAGACAAAGGGAAGAAGAAGATTGAAGAGGAGGATGAATCTAAAAGTAAATATGATGGTATTCCTTAAGCTGAGAAGAAGTTTAAGCAGCTTGAAAGTGATGAAGAGTTGGCTAGGAAAGTTCAAGAAGAGTGGGAAGCTGAAGAGGAGAGAAACAGAATTGCTGAAGAAAATGCTGCAAATGAAGATCTTATAAAAGACTTTGATGATATAAAGGCAAGGATTAAGGCAGATAGACTTCTTGCTGAGAAACTTCAAGAACAAGAAAGAGAGCAATTCACAATAGAAGAAAGAGCTAAGTTCCTTCATGATACAATTGCTGCTCAAAGAAAGTTCCTTGCTCAACAAAGATTAGAAGCTATAAGGAATAAACCACCAACCAAGAATCAACTTAGAAATCAAATGATGACTTACTTGAAGCATGTAGGAAACTACAAACATGCTGAATTGAAAATCAAGAAGTTTGAGGAAGTACAAGCTTTGTATGAAAAGATTAAGAGGTCTGATAAAGATTTCATCTCTATTGGGTCTGCTGAAGATGAAAGGTTGATCAAGAAGATGAATGAGAAAGAAGTTGATTTATCTAAAAGTGAAGTGATCGAGGAAGAAAGCAAAGAAGAAGTTCAGGAGGAAGATAAAGATGAAGAGAGGACTAAGAAAAGAAAGATTGGTACAAGAAAGAAAATGAAGTCAAGGAAAAGAAGATATATTCAAAACACTTCTGAAGATGATAGTGTAGAGAATGATGAAACTGAGTTGGTATTTAACTATAGCTCAAGATGAAGAATAAGAAGTCGGACTATGAAATTCTTGACAGAAACTATCCAATCAAAGAATGGAAGACAGAGTGTCTGGAGCTAAACCACAAACTGATCAAGACTGAAACACCATTGAGGAGATTAATTTAAATGTGGTAATTAGGAGTAACGGGCAGAAGAGACATTTTAGTACTTTGATGGCAGTATTTTCCATATTCGATAGGAGAAGATCTGATGCTTGTGTATCATACCTCCGGTATGGAAAATTTCCTAGAGAGTTGCCTGTAAGGTTTTGGAAAAAGTACATCTTGGGCAGTTTTTGATGGTAATGTTCAAATCCAGATGATGAAAGAGTTTGGAATGCACAGCAAGATTGGAAGATTGTGAGTTGATAGTTGCATGGTTCTTATGGAGTACATGCTTAGTGTAACTGACACATGTTTAGTCATCCTTATGCTGGTTTAGAGAAGAAGTATTCCTTTGAGAAAGGAAGTACTGAAGCAGAAGATGCTGAAAATTGAAAAATTAGAGTCTGAAAGAAGAGAGTATATGGCATTGGAGTTGAATTAATTTGTCAAAGAAGATATTTACAGAGTTTAGAATCTGAATAGTAAGATTTGATGGGATTTGAGAGAAGGGGTTTTGAGTGTGGACTAACCACCACAAATAAATGGTTATTAGTTCACACATGCTTAACAGGCTTAGAACTGGATAGTCCATAAGCATAAAACGAAATTGTTGGTAAAGTACCTTCTCAATCCGTTTATGGTTTGAATATTTACCAAAAAATTTGTACTGGTTATCATACTTACCTTGCTTAGGTGGTAAAGACGTTGCTAGTCAATGATCAAAACAGTCATGGTTAAAGACTATCAAATCTGTTGATAGCTGATAGTTTGCTAAAAACTTTTTTGGTTTATCAATGACCATGTTATTACAATGAAGCTTTGGTAGTTCCAAAAGCAAACGGTATTTGGAAAGACAACATCAATTTTCCGTTGATGGTTGACAGTTACCAATAAACTGTATGGTAATTATTAAACTCTACCAGGTTTTTGAAAAAATGAGAGTTAAACTATCCTAGAGCAAACGGCTTACTGGTAAAGGAACATCAAATTCCGTTACATGGCTGGTTGTTTGCCAAAAACTACAAAGTCAACTTTGTTGGATGTTGCTGAAGATGTTGTGATTGTTGCTGAGAAGACAAAAGTTGTGCATCAGAAGGTTAAGTTTACAAGATCAAGAAATGATATGAGTGTTTGGATACATCCTCTAAAGGTTTAAAGAAGAAGATAAATTTGAAGAAACATGAAATTAAAATAATTCAACATTCATGTTTAAGGGAGGATTGCTAGGATTTATGTTTTAGTAAGTTAGTACCGACAGTACAAATAGTTAGTACTGTTAGTTATAGTTAGTACCGATAGTACAAAATGTAAGTATTGATCGATTTGTTGGAAGTTCGTTAGTTAGAGAATAGTTAGTACGTTTAAGAGATGTGTATGAGGATATCTTAGAAAAGTTAAGAATGCGTTGTGTCTGTTTAGGGTTTATCCTTATTTATATAAAGGTTCACCTTTGGGCATTAGTTAGAGATTAGTCCTCAAGATATCTCATAGCAATTAATATATCAAATAGTTAGTAATCTGTAATAGTTCACAAAGCAGTATTAATAGAAGTTGGTTATTTTAGTTATACATGTCTTTTTTATAGTACTTGTGTGAGATTTCCGCCTATCAACATATTGTATTCATAATCAGTGTTTCTATATAGTCAGTTGTATTTATACATCTTGGCTATCATCCTTCATAGGCTACAAAGATCTATTCGTTTGGGGACTCAAACATTTATGGTGCTATATTAAAATTCATCATACATATATAGTGACACATTAATTTTTTTGACACATTTATAGTGAAACACCAAATCGTTTGACACATTTATAATGTGACACTAAATTGCTTATAGTAAAACACTAAAATTTTAGTATATTTGCTGCGACACACTATGTTTATCACACAAATTTTCTTGGCATGTATGTAGTGACATACTAAATTTTTTTGATACGTTTATAGTGACGCACTAATTTTCTTGACATATTTTTTAGTGACAAATTAATTTTTTTGACACACATAGTTTCATTTTACATTTTTTTCATACACCTAGACTTTTGACACACTTAATCTTTTGATACATTTGTAATGACACACTAACTTTTTAACAAATAGATTTTTGACACACATTTGTGTACGTGTTTGCTAATTGATGTAAAAATTACGTGAATTAGCTAGGCATATTGAAGTTTATATGAATAGTCAAAGTGGCTTAAATGAGCCCTTAAAAATGTTATACATACATTTAATGGTTTTAGTTAATGAAAGATTTAAATGAGTGTTAATTAAGAGGGAGGTTATATTGGAAGCTATCATTTTCTTGGATACTAGGGGACACATCTCAACCATCCATCTAAAACTCATCTATGGCTGAGATTAAAACTCACTTATTAAACACAAAAAAAAATTAAAAAAAAATCAGAGGGGTATTGTGGTCATTTCACGTCCCACACCAACCACACCTCCAATCACTCACACCCCGTCTTTTTTAGATCTATCCTTCTCTTTCTCTCACCCAACACACACATCTGAATCTATCATCACGAACCATTAAATCGTATCGATCATCTCTTCGGTAAATGACCATATCTTCTTCAGTTCATTAACATCAAGTAAAGTTCATCCGATCTGTTTTTATTTATCTTTTTTAGCTTATATGATGTGAATAAGCTTATAATTCAAGCTTATCATTTTTTTAGCTTATTTGATGTGAATTTATCTACTAATTTAGTTTTGATGTGAATATGATGATCACTTTTTTTAGCTTTTAAATTTATCCTTTTTAGCTTATTTGATGTGATTAAGCATATGAATTTATCATCATCTGATAAATTCAGCTTATTTGACGAATTATGTGAATTTATCGTGTTGAATGATAAGCTAACTTATTAGGTGATTGATGTAAATAAGCTTATGAATTATCATCATCTGAATTTATTATGCTGAATTATAAGCTAACTTATTAGCTTATTTTTATGAATTATCAGGTTTTATGGCTTAATCTACGCTGAACAGATATAATATGACCTGTTAGTGAAAAATCATATATGATAAGTTGCTTGAAAAAAATGTAAAAACTTACTATATCATATATGATATAAGCTAGGTTGTAAGCATTTATACTATATCATATATGATAATGTGCTTGAAAATAAAATACAAGTAGTTTGTGATCTCCTGGTGAGTAGTAAAAAGTTAGTTTTGTGTATAATATCATATATGATAATCTGCTTGAAAGTCAACTTCTTTAACACTATAATATATCATATATGATAATGTGCTTGAAACTAAAATACAAGCAAGTCTGTCATCTCCTGGTGAGTAATTAAAAGTTAGTTGTGTGTATAATATCATATATGATAATCTACTTGAATGTCAACTTCTGTAACACTATAATATATCATATATGATAATGTGCTTAACACTAAAATCAAATCTTTTTATTTGTGTAGAGAAAACTGTTTTCAATGCATTTTATACAAGAAATGGACAAGAAATGGAAATACATAAGATGAGACTGAAGTTTGCAACAAAGATCCTGACACATGACATAAACATCCACATAGAGAAGATGAGCGACGAGGCACATGCGTTTGCAAAGAAGCACACAGACAAACAGGCGAAGCAGAATCTTATAAGGGATGCAGTCGTAAAAAGGAAAAAAGCTCAGGATTCGTAAAAGAGTTGGCAGTGCCATCTGATGCAGTTACCTTTGAATGTAGACAATATTTACTAGTTTTCATTTTTAAGTACTTGTAGTGTGTACTGGTGGTACCGTAGTGTGTACCACATTTTGGGGATCCGTTGATCAATCTTTAACTATGTAATGCTACTACATCTTTTTAATGCTGATGATGTGGTCTTCATAGCCCAATGGTGTGATTCAGATATCATCACTCGTGTTTTTTTTCATAGTAGGAAAAAATATTGTAGATTGTTTCAACCCAAAAATGATAGTAGATAAAAAATGTTGAACTTAATGTTATATCATATAAGATTTCTTTTAGAAATCATATATGATGGTATGATTCAAAGAGCATGTTTTGTATGTGGTAGTCTTAATCATTTGATTAGAGATTGTAATTTTCATGAGAAAAGGATGGCAAGAAAAGCTGATTTAAACAATGGTTGGAATAATGTGCAAAGAGTAAATAAACAAATAACTAATTTGTTCCTTCAGCAGTACTAACTAAAACTAGTATAATTCTAGTTAATACTGCTAAAACTAGCTGGTACTAAATTTTTAGTACTGATAGGCAAAGTGTTAACAGGTAAATACAGACTGAAAAAGTATGCCATGAATGTTAATATTGTTAAGCAATTGTGATGGAGTTAGAACCAGCAAATGTTTTAATAAAACTCATTCATCATCCACAAGGCCTTTCAAAAGACAACAGTACTTAGACCAAAATTTTCAAATCAAAAGTTTAATACTGCTAAGGTAAATGCAGTTATATGTTGGGGGAAATAGGAAACTGTGTTAAGCCTCTCAGCAGGGTGTAATTGGAGACCACATAGATACCATGGTGGATCCAAATATTTTTTTTTACAATAGTAAGATCAGTCTGGGAAATTGTTACACTTTCAAAGATCACTAGGCGTACTCAAGCCTAAACAGGGCTTGGGCCCTAAGAGAAAATAATCTCTCTTCTTTTAATGTGCTAGGATTATCCACATAGCGTCTAAAGACTAAGGAAATTGTTGATCGTGGATGTTCAGGACTATGATGGAAACAAGGCCTACCTTGATGAAATTCAAGACTTTAATGGGGCCCTGTTGCTTTTGGAAGGTAGTAGAGGTTATATAACTGGTTAAAGTAAAATAAAAATAGAAGTTAGGATGTGGAGGATAGTGTGCTTTGTGAAAGAACTTCAGCATTTCAATCTCTTTTCTGTGTCACAAATATGTGACAAAAAGAACAAGGTTCTGTTTACTGACTCTGAATGTCTTGTTTTGTCTTCTGAGTTTAAGTTACCTAATGAAAATCAAGTATTACTTAAAATCTAGAACAAATACATGTCACTTTCAATTTTAGAGTACATTGTTCCTTCAGGAGGATGGTCTTGTTTAATTGGCAAAGGCTTACAACTGATGTATCTAACAAATGGCATAGGAGGTGGGTCATGTTAATTTCAAAAACCGTTAATCATAACTTGTGAAGGAAACTTGTCAGTGGTTTACCTTCAAAGATTTTTCAAATGACCACACTTGTGGTTGCTTGTCAGAAAGAAAGCAACATCAAGGCCTCTTGTAAGGCCAAAGCAGTAAGCTCTATTAGCCACTCCTACAACTTCTTCATATGGATTTTGTTTGACTACATTTGTAAGGAGCTAAACCATAAGATATTGCATTGTAATACTGTTGATTATAGCAGGTTTTAGTTGGGTATTTTTCTTAAGAACTAAGGATGAAACTAGTGCAATCCTTAAGGACTTTATAAGACAGATAGAGAACCAATTGAATCAAAAGGTTAAAACTATTAGAAGTGATAATGGTACAGAATTTAAGAACAAGGATATTATTGAATTCTGTGGGTCAAAGGGGATCAAGAGGGAATACAGTAATGCCAGAACTCCACAACAAAATGGAGTTGCTGAGAGAAAGAACAGGACCCTTATTGAGGCTGCAAGGACCATGCTTGCAGATTCATTCTTACCTAACACTTTTTGGGTGAGAGTTAGTACTGCTTGTATGTTATAAAACTGGGTATTAGTGACCATGCCTCATAATAAGATACCTTATGAACTTTTAACTGGTAAGATACCAATTATAAGTTATATAAGACCTTTTGGGTGCCATGTGACCATCTTGAATACCATTGACCACCTTGGCAAGTTTGCTGGAAAATCAGATGAGGGATTTTTAGTTGGGTATTCTCTACAAAGCAAGGCTTTTAGGGTATACAATTTAGAACCATGAGAGAGTGCAGAAAAACTGCACATCCTTTCTCTAGAGAACCAAACCATAGTTGCAGGAAAAGGACCAAGTTGCTTTTTTATCTTGATTAATTAACTGATTCTATGATTTATTCATCCTGTTAGTTCAGAGATTCAAGCTAACTTACATGCAGGTCAACAAGAAACGCTAACCCTAATCAGGTACAGAAGAGATTTATTGATGCATGGGTGTCTGTCAAAGAAGATGAATCTGCTTAAGACTTTTTGTACTGCCAATATGGCCTTCTTATTCTTCAACAAATTCTCAAGCATTAAAAACAGATGATAAGAGAGAAGGTTCAAGAGAGGAAGAACAAGTCTTTATGGATGAACTTGAAAGACTTAAGAAGCAAGAAAAGGAAGCTTATGAGGAAGCTGAAGCTCTCAGGAAGAAGTTTGAGACCTTGGTTATAAAAGAAGGAGCTGCTAAGTCTAGCAGTACTAACATTTTTAGTACTGTTAGCACACCAGCTAAAGCTAGCAGTACTAACCTAGTTAATATTGTTAGTTTACCAGTTAGTACTGCCAGTCCTTATGAAGGACTATCTCTTTCTGATCCAACTAATCCTGAAGAAGATGATTCAGAAATACCTCCACTTGAAGATATCTATCAAAATTCCACTGATAATATTTTCACTACTTCATCTTTTGATGATGAGGGTGCAGTGGCTCACTTCACAAACTTGGAAACTGTTGTAAATGTTAGTCCTATTCCCACATCAAGGATTCACTCCACTCATCCTAAAGCACTAATTCTAGGAGATCCAAACTCAGCAGTTCAAACAAGAAGCAAAGTAAATAAAAGTTCTGGAGCTCATGCTTTTGTAAGCTATGTTTAAAAGCAAAAGAGAACAAACCACAAGGACTTTCATCATTGTTTATTTGCTTGTTTTCTGTCTCAACATGAACCCAAGAAGATTTCAGAAGCTCTTGAAGATGAAAGCTGGGTTGATGCTATGCAAGAAGAATTGTTGCAGTTCGAGATACAAAAAGTTTCCCACCCAGATTTGGGTCTTAGTAGATTTTCCTTATGGAAGAGGTATGGTACAAAGTGGGTTTATCGAAATAAGAAGGATGAAAGAGGAGTTGTTGTCAGAAATAAAGCAAGGTTAGTTGCTCAGGGACATAGGCAAGAGGAAGGGATAGACTATGATGAGGTTTTTGCTCCTGTGGCAAGACTTGAAGCCATAAGGATCTTTTTAGCCTTTGCCTCATATATGGGCTTTATAGTCTATCAAATGGATGTTAAAAGTGCCTTCCTTTATGGGAAAATTGATGAAGAGGTATATGTGTCTCAACCACCAGGCTTTCTAGATCCTAAATATCCTCAGAAAGTATACAAAGTTGTCAAAGCTCTCTATGGTAATCAAGCTTCCAAAGAGCTGGTTGCTGCTTTATCTACTTTCTTATTGAAGAATGGTACGAAGAGGTCCTTTGACAAAACTCTCTTGTAAAGAAGGAAATACTGATTCATGAATAGTTTAAGTCTTATGTGGATGATATCATCTTTGGGTCTACAAAGAAATCTTGGTGTGATGAGTTTGAGGCATTAATGAAGAGTAGATTTCAAATGAGTTCAATGGGAGAGTCACTTTCTTTCTTGGATTACAAGTCAAACAAAAGCCTGATGGTATCTTTATTAGTCAGGATAAGTATGTTGCAGAAATCCTGAAGAAGTTTGACTTTGCAAATGTTAAGACTGCTAGTACACCAATTGAGACTCAGAAGCCTTTAGTCAAGGATGAGGAAGCCAATGATGTGGATGTTCATCTTTATAGGTCCATGATTGGCTCTTTAATGTATCTGACTGCTTCTAGACCTGACATTATGTTTGCAGTCTGTGCTTGTTCTAGGTTTCAGGTCACTCCAAAGACTTCCCATCTAAGTGCTGTCAAGAGAATTTTTAGGTACCTAAAGGGCAAACCCAAACTGGGTCTTTGGTATCCTAGAGTGTCTTCCTTTGACCTGGAATCCTACTTCAAGATAGTGATTATGCTGTAGCCAAATCTTGACAGGAAATCCACAACAGGAGGTTGTCAATTTCTTGGTCATAGGAGACTGATTTCATGGCAATGCAAGAAGCAAACCATTGTGGCTACTTCTACTACAGAGGCAGAATATGTTGTTGCTGCAAGCTGTTGTGGGCAAGTTTTTTGGATTCAAAATCAAATGTTAGACTATGGGTTCAACTTCTTGAACACTAAGATCTATCATTGTTAATGAAAGCACATTTGCGTTGTAAGAATCAGTATATCCATTCAATATCAAAGCACGGGGCTGCTATTAGGCACCATTTCATAAGAGATGCTTATGAAAAGAAAACTTCATTCAAGTGCTTAAAATCCACACTGATGACAATGTACCTGATTTACTCACCAAGGCATTTGATGTTAGCAGGTTTCAGTTCTTGGTTGTTACTATTGGGATGATAAATCCATAAGCTGCATTGGTTAAAGGGATTGTATAGTTTGTATAAAGAAACATGTTAACCATAGATGATTCATTTCTAGAGGTATGACAGAGTTTAAAGGATCATTGAGAAGAGGTACTGATGGTACTGAAGCACTCCTGATACCTACATTGTTCATTCTTTGGTTGGACAAAGTTAGTACCGATAGTGCTATTACTTTGTTACTCTGGGCAAAAGTTTGTACCGCTTTATAGAGAGGTTATAAGTAAAATATACCGCCAGGGTTACAATGTGTATATTGAAACGGTTTCCTTGAATTTTGGTCTCCTAAACCTATATAAACCATTTCATTTTGTGCAGTTTCGTTCGCATTCTCTCTCTAAACATACATTCGCAATTACAAGCCTAATATCTTCTTAACGAAGATCTCTATTTCAAGTAGATGGCGTCTTGATTCATGTCCGAAGCATAACATGGTCGCATACTTGGAGAAGTCTGAAGGGAATGCAGAGTTTCACGAGATTATTGATTTTCTCAAGCGAAGTTCCATTCATCATGCTCTCACTGTAAGTCCTGTTGTATCTACTACATTTGTTGAACAGTTTTGGACGTCTGCTAAGTCCAAAACAATCAACAATGTTAGACACATTACTGCCAAAGTAGCTGGCAAGTCTGTGTCTATCTCTAGCATAATAAGAAGTGATCTTCTTTTTGATGATGCGACTTAGGAGTTGAACTCATTACCTAATCAGACTATATTTGATGCTATACAGCAAATGGGGTATGAGGGGGATTTAACAGTGTTAACATTTAATAAAGCTTTGTTTTCACCCCAATGGAGGTTTTTATTTCATACAATTAATCATTGTCTCAGTTCCAAAAGTACCTCTTGGGATCAAATTCCTACTAACATTGCCACAGCTGTAATATGCTTAACAACTAATCAAAAGTATAATCCGTAGTTCCAGTATAGCGCTCCTCGACTTTGATGGAATGTTAGACATTTAGATGCTAAGAAAAAGTTTGTAATGTACCCACGTTTTATTTCTATCTTTTTAGGTAAACAACTAGCTAATGTGTCTGTACCTTTAGATCATTTTCCTGTAAATACTTTAACTAGTAAAGTTTTTTCTTTCATGGTTAAGAAGGGTAAACATTTCTCAGGGAAAGTAACCCCTTTGTTTGCTACTATGTTGGTCCAACCAACTCAGGATGAGGGTTTCTTCAGAAAGACCATCTGAAGCACTACCTACACCCTCTCCTGCTCCCACTAGTGAAATACCTCTTGAGCCACAGCCTGACTCATCCCCTGCTCAAACTAGTGAGGTACCTATTGAGCACCAGCCTACCCTATCCCCAAGACTAAACCCACTATACTACCTGTTCTATCCCAGAAACTTCTGGTGGAGAATCTTGGAGGTCATTCTTCAGGATAGATCCCTTTCATGGATTAATGAGGGTGACATGACTCTCCAAAGTGTATATGATCTTGTTGTCTCTCTTTATGTGCACAGGTTTCAGATCAAGCCAAGGAAATACAAGACTTGAAGGCTCAGATCACAAAGCTCAAGAAGCAAGCTAAACCTGTCATAAAGCACCATAAAGCATATCTGAAAAGTGTCTCCTTGAAGCAAAGATTCCTAAGAAAGAGCTTCTCAAAGAAACATAGGGTGCACAAAGAGTCTGTATCCAAACAAGGGAGGAAGTTTGCAAAAGGTAAATCATCAGTTCAAGAGAATCCTTTATTTGATGAAGTACTATGGATCAGTTGGTCACCATGGTCACAAAGAATGGCTCATGATGAAGGGGGAAAGGGAAATAGTGGATGAAGACAAAGAGATTGAGGATAATGTAATTAGTACTGAAGATGTACTTAGTACTGACAAGGAAGGAGTTAGTACTGACATTGAAAAAGTTAGTACTGACAGACCAATAGTTAGTACTGACAAGCAAATTGAAGGTACTGATGAATAGTTGAAGGTACTGAAGAGCCAAATGAAGGTACTGAAGAGCAAAATGAAGATATGTAGAGAATTTTGAAGGTACTGAAGGAGAACATTAAATGGTTACTGTAGAGAAAGTGAAGTACTGATGGGCATAGGGAAAGGTACTGAGAGGAAATTGCGCTAACATGTCAAGCCAAAGCACCCAAACATCCACTCAAACACCACTTCTAATAATATTTGGAGATGATGAAACAATAAGCTCAGGTTCTCTCTCAACATGAGTAAAGCAAGAGTTTCAAGTGAAAAGGAGAAAGGTGTAGAGTTGAAAGATATAAGAAACTGACAAGACCTAAGCCTACATTACAAGAAACTTCTCACATTAACGCCTCTTCCAAAAATTGATCCAAAAGACAAGGAAAGAAGAAGATTGAAGAGGTGAGGATGAATTTGAAGTGAATTTAATGGTATTCCTTCAAGCTTGAGAGATGTTTAAGCGCTTGAAGTGATGAAGAGTGGCTAGGAAAATGAAGAGAGATGGGAAGAAGAGAGGAAAGAAACAAGTAGCTGAGAACAAATTGCCAATTGAATCTATTATAAGAATACTTTGATGATATAAAGGCAAGGATTGAGGCAGAATAGACTTCTTGTGAGAAAGCTTCAAGAACAAGATAAGAGAGCAATTTACAAAGAAGAAGAGCAAAAGTTTCCTTCATGACTCAATAGCTGCTCAAAAGAAAATTCCTTGCTAACAAAGATCAGAAGAGCTATCAGGAACAGTACCACCATCAAAGAATCAATTAAGAATCAAATGATGTGACTACTTAAAAGCATGTGGGATACTTAAGCATGCTGAATTGAAAATCAAGAAGTTTGAGGAAGTACAAGCTTTGTATGAAAAGATTAAGAGGTCAGATGAAGATTTTATCTCTATTGGGTCTTGCTGAGATGAAGCATTGATCATAAAAGATGAATGAGAAAGGAGTTGATCCTCTAAGGAGAATGATCAAGAGGAAAGTAAAATAAGTTCAGGAGTAAAGCAAGATATTAGAAGTAGAAAAAGAGGAATAGCTTGGGTATAGGAAAGATGGAAGTCAAGGAAAAGAAGATATATTCAAAACACATCTGAAGATGATAGTGACAAGGAGAATGATGAACTGAGATTGTATTTAACTATAGCTCCTGATGAAGAAAAAGAAGTGGACTATGAGATACTTGACAGAAAATATCCTATCAAAGAATGGAAGACATAGTCTCTTGGAACTAAACACAAAAGATCAAGTCTGAAACACCTTGATGAGATTTAATCTAAATGTTGGTGATTAGGAGTAATGGACAGAAGAGATACTTTAGTACTTTGATGAGTGTATTGTCCATATTTGATAAAGAAGATTTAGATGCTGTGTATCAACTGGTGATGGACAGATTTCAAGATGAGATGCCTGAAGGTTTTGACACAGTACTTTGGGGAGATTTAATGGTTTTGTTCAACCCAGATGATAAAGATTAGTTTTGGGGTTAACAGCAACAAATAGGGGAAAGGGGGTGGGGGATTGGAAGATTATGAGTTGGAAGTTACATAGTTCTTCAGGGGTACACACATTAGTGACTAAAGAAGGAGTAGTCATTCATATGCTTGTAGAGAAGAAGTATCCTTTGAGAAAGGAAGTACTGATGCAAATGCTGAAATTGAAGTTAGAGTCTGAAGAAGACAATACTATGGCATTGGAGTTGATTAAATTTGTCAAGAAGATACTTGCAGAGTTAGAATCTGAAGAGTAAGATTGATGGGATTGAGAAGGGTTTGAGTGTTGGCTAACCACCACACAACAAATGGTCATCAGTTCACCATGCTTAACAGGCATAAGAACTGGCTAGTCCATAAGCAAACGGCTTGTGGTAAAGACTTCTCAAATCCGTTTATGGTTGACAATTTACCAAAAATTGTAAGGTTCTCAACTCACCTTGCTTCTGTGGTGAAGAGTTGGCTAGTCCATGATCAAACAGTTCATGGTAAAGACTAATCAAATCTGTTGATAGCTGATAGTTTGCTAAAAACTATATGGTTTATCAATGCACCATGTTATTACAATGAAGCATTGGCTAGTCCAAAAGCAAACGGTATTTGGTAAAGACAAATCAATTCCGTTGATGGTTGACAGTTTACCAAAAACTGTATGGTAATTAACTCACCATGTTTTTAAATGAAGAGTTAACTATCCCAGAGCAAACGGCTACTGGTAAAGGAACATCAAATCCGTTAATGGCTGGTAGTTTGCCAAAAACTACAAAGCCAACTTAGTTGGATTGTTGCTGAAAAGATGTTGCTGAGTTGCTGAGAAGATAAAGTTGCTGCTGAAGAAGGATAGAGTTTAAAAAGATCAAGAAATGATATGAGTGTTTGGATACATCCTCTAAGAGATTAAAGAAGCTGAAGAAACATGAAGTTAAACAAATTCAACATTCATGTTTAAGGGAGGATTGTTAGGATTTATGTTTTAGTAAGTTAGTACCGACAGTACAAATAGTTAGTACTGTTAGTTATAGTTAGTACCGACAGTACAAAATGTAAGTACTGCTGAATTAGTTAGTACCGTTAGTAGAAAATAGTTAGTACCGTTTATGAGATATGTATGAGATATTCTAGGAAAAGATATGTGTTATCTGTTAGCGATTTGTAAGCTTGTGAGAGTTTATCCTTAGTCTATAAAAGGATTTCTCTTAGCATAGTTAGAGACGACCTCAAGAAATCTCATACAATATCATATCTAAAATAGTTAGTAATCTGTAATTGTTCAAAGCAGGTTAATAGAAGTTGTTATTTAGTTATACATTGTTTTTCTTAGTACTTGTGTTGAGATTCCGCATTAACACATAGTATTCATAATCAGTGTTTCTATATAGTCAGTTGTATTTATACATCTTGGCTATCAACCTTAATAGGCTGCAGAGATCTATTCGTTTAGGGACTCACACAATATTAGTGGGAATTTGATCCCAAGAGGTGATTTTAGAACTAATACAATGATTCATGGTATGAAAAAGGAATTTCCATTGGGGTAAAAGAGGGCTTTGTTAAAAGTTAAAGTATTCAGGTCTCCCTCATACCCCATTAGCTGAATATTATCAAATATAGCCTGGTTAGTCAAGGAATCTATCCCATCAACATCATCAAAAAGAAGATCACTTCTTATTGATGCCTCTGAGATAGTCACAGGCTTGCCAGCAACTGTGGCATCTATATAACTAATATTGTTGACTGTTCTAGACTTAGCAGTCATCTAAAACTGTTCAACAAACAAAGTTGAGACTATGGGACTTACAGTGAGTGCATAATAGATTGAACTGCGTATGAGAAAGTCCATAATCTGATGAAACTATGTATTCCCATCCGTCTTTTCCAAATAGGCCATCATATTATGCTTAGGACAGAATTCCAAAGTAGCCATCATGTATTTGATTTTTGGTAATCGTCGGTGATGAATGATTAGGGTTTGTTAATTGAAATCGATTAAGAGAGCGAAGAAGGATCAATCGTGTAATTGAGATAGGTATTTATAGTAGTGGCATCCCCAATGGCGAAGAAACCGCCAAAAATTACACTTTAGACCCTACCGGTATTTTCTCTAACGGCTTTATAGCGGTACAAACTTTGCCTGTCGGTACTAACTTTTGTTAACCAAAAATTGAACAAGTTGGACAATAAAAACTCTTCAGTACCATCCATATCTCTCTCTAATAACTCTCTAAAACCCAAAGAACTGAATGAAAACATCACCATTGGCCAAATCTGTCTGCTCACATAACATTCTATAGAAATTGTACACCAAATCATATTGCCTCCACTCACTTGTAGTTAAAGATTTAATAATACAATGCTAACCACCAAAAAGTTAAATCTTGTGACATCAAATCCTTTGGTGAGAAGGTCTGCAACATTAGAATATGTGTGAATCTTGATAACTTCAATCAGTCTCTTCTCATAACAATCTCTTATAAAATGTAAACGAATCTCAATATGCTTGGTCCTTGAATGAGAAATAGGATTCTTGATAACACTTATAGTGCTCTCATTATCAATATGGATTTTGGTGTTTATGAAATTGAAACCATAATCCATCATCTGATTTTGTATCTATAATACTTGCCCACAATAGTTAGCAGCTGCAACATATTCTGTCTCAATAGTAGAATTTGCCACAATAGTCTGTTTCTTGCATTGCCAAGATATCAATCTTCTACCAAGAAATTGACATCCATATGTTGTTGATTTTATGTCAAGGCTGGCTCCTCCATAATCACTATCTGAGTAAGCTTCAAGTTCAAAAGGTGAATCCCTAGGATACCATAAACCTAATTTAGGTTGATGTTTGAGGTACCTAAAAATCCTTTTGACTGCATTTAAGTATGAGGCTTTTGGAGTGACTTAAAATCTAGCACAGGCACAAACAGCAAACATGATGTTTGACCTTGATGCAGTCAAATACATTAGAGAGCCAATCATAGACCTGTAGATATGCACATCTACATCTACACCATCTTCATCCTTGACCAGTGGTTTATTAGACTCAATAGGAGTAGTAGCTGTTCTGATGGACAAAAAATCAAACTTCTTTAAGATGTCAGCTACATACTTATCCTGACTAATAAAGAGTCTATCAGGTTGTTGCTTCACTTGAAGTCCCAAAAAGAATGTGAGTTCACCCATAGAACTCATCTGGAATCTTTTGTGCATACATTCTTCAAACTCGGTACACATAGACTTCTTTGTAGAACCAAAAATAATGTCATCCACATACACTTGGACTAACATAATGTCACTCTTTTTCTTCTTGATAAACAATGTTTTGTCTATGGTACCTCTTCTGAAACCATTTTCCATCAGAAAAGAAGAAAGTGTCTCATACCAGCTTAGGACTTGCTTGTAGACCATAAAGAGCTTTGATCACCTTATAGACTTTGTTTGGATGAGCAGGATCAACAAAGCCTGGAGGTTGATGAACATACACCTCTTCTTCAATAGTGCCATAGAGAAATGCACTTTTAACATCCATTTGGTAGACAGTAAATCCCATGTATGATGCAAAGGCTAAAAATAACCTAATTGCCTCAATTCTGGCAACAGGTGCAAAAACCTCATCATAATCTATACCTTCCTCCTGTCTAAACCCTTGTGCTACAAGCCGTGCTTTTGTTTTTCACAACAATACTTCTCTCATCCCTCTTATTCCTGAAGACCCACTTTGTGCCAATTACCTTTTTCCCATATGGCAAATCAACAAGTACCCAAACCTTCTGTAGTTTGAACTGAAGCAATTCCTCTTGCATTGCTTCAACCCAGCTTTCATCTTGTAAGGCTTGTGATATAGTCTTGGGTTCTTCTTAAGAGAGAAAACATGCAAACAAACAGTTCTGATGATCCTTGTGATTTGTTCTGTTCTGTTTGTGAATGTAACTTACCAAGGCTTGTTGTGCTGAAGAAGCCTTTTGAATCTTCCCTCTTGTTTGAACTGCTGATGTAGGATCTCCTAGAATTTGTCCTTTTGGATGATCCTTATGAATTCTGAGTGTGGGAATAGGACTGACAGCAATAGTGTTATCCATGTTGTTGAAATCAGCCACTGCACCCACATCTTCATCATCATCATAAGCTCCATTGAATATTCCATCATTTGGAAGAGTATCAGAAGTTTCTTCCAAGTCAGGCATATTTGGATCAATAGGTAAATCAACATTAGGGAGAGTAGATGCATCAATAGGTATTTTTCCTCCAAGATAGACAAATGATGATTCACTCACATTTAGTACTGTGGAAGTAACTAGCAACACAAACATATGGTATGTTACAGTACTATACAGATGACCTATCATATACTAATATAAGGCCCTAATCATTACTAACAGTGGGCCTATCAGAACTATGATTGCCTATCAGTACTAAGTTTGTTAGTACTTGTAGCCTGAGCTGCCTTCTTTTGAGATGCAATTCTCCTCTTTTCTTCTTCAAAGGCTTGTCTTGAAACATCATCCATAGCTTTAGCAGTCAATTCTTGAGTAACCATCTTCTCAAGTTCATCATGCAAGACTTGTTCATCTTCTGGCATCTGATGTTGTCCTTCCTTATCAATAACATCTTCTAAATCTTGTATATCATTGTCTTTAGGAGAACTTTCAGAAGGTTTTTCATGTGCAGCTGGAGGAACATCTTCTACTGGAATCCTTGTCCTATGAGGTTGTAGTGGAAGCAGTATGTATTCCTGAGTAGGTCCTTTATCTTTTCCTGATGAACCTGCAACATAAGAATCTTGTGTACCTGCATCCACATTAACCTGATTTTCTACACTAACAGGAATATAATTCATTGAATTGGTGAGAAAATCAAGATCAAACATCCAATTAGGACCAGTTCCTGTCACATTTGGTTGATCTTCAAGAAAATTGATGTGCAGATTCTCTTCTACCCTTTTGGTCCTTTTGTTGTATACTCTAAAGGCTTTACTAGAGGTAGAGTATCCAAGCAAATAACCTTCATCAGATTTCCCATCAAATTTGCCCAAGGAATCTAAGGTGTTCAAAATAGTCAAGGGGCACCCAAAAGGTCTCATAAAACTAATACTAGGTGATTTACCTATTAATAGTTCATAAGGTGTCTTATTTTGAGGTTTGGTCACTAATACCCTATTCAGTACATAGCAAGCAGTATTAACTGCCTCTGCCCAAAATGGGATAGGTAAAAGTGAGTCTGCTAACATAGTTCTAGCTGCCTCAATTAGGGTCCTGTTTTTCCTTTCTGCAACACCATTCTGCTGTGGAGTTCTAGCTACACTAAACTCCCTTTTGATTCCTTTCTTAGCATAGAATTCATTCATAGCATAATTCTTAAACTCTATCTCATTATCACATCTAATGATTTTAACACTATGATTCGATTGTTTTTCTAAGCCTATGATAAGATTACAAAGGATTTTAGATATTTCATCCTTGGTAGCTAAGAAAAATAGCCAACTAAATCTGCTGAAATCATCAGTCACAGCCAAGCAGTACCTTTTCTTGTTAATACTTTCTACAAAGACAGATCCAAATAAGTCCATATGAAGTAATTTTAGGGGCTTTTTGATGATTCTTTCTAACTTGGCCTTATAGGAGGCCTTGTGTTGCTTACCCTTCTTGCAGGCAACACAAGTGTGGTCATTCACAAATACTTTTGAAGGAAAACCTCTAACTATGTGATCTTTAACAAGTTTATTTATATTTTTGAAATTAACATGACCTAATCTCCTGTGCCATAATTTAGACTCATTTGCTGTTGCATTTGCATATAAACAAGTTATACCTCCAGAAGGAACAATGTTCTTTAAATCTAAGCTGTACACATCATCCTTTCTAGGAGCTCTAAGTACAACTTGACTTTCAACAAGAAACTTAAAACTAGGAGACAAGATAAGGCATTCAGACTCGGTAAAAAGGACACTATTTTTCTTGTCACACATTTGTGAGACAGAGAAAAGGTTAAACTTAAGTTTATGTATAAAATAAACATCATTAAAGTCTAAATTAGCAGTTTTAATTTTACCTTTACCCGTTATTTTACCTCCTTTGGGATCACTTCCAAAAGCCACAAAGCCTTCATTGAAATCTTCATAGTCTGAAAGATAAGCTTTGTTGCTAGTCATATGGCTAGAGCAACCACTATCCACCACTACATGATCCTGTAACAAGATCTCTGGATTGCCCTGCACAAAAAGTAAGAAAATTAGTATCTCTTAGGGATCCAAGTCATTACAGACATGGAAATCCCTTTTGGGTCAACATACTCAACCTTTTTGAGCATGAATGATCCATTATCTTTGGACACATGATCCAGGTAATTTCCCTTAGGCCTCCAAACCCATCTTGACTTTTTAAGGTCAGTATCCAGCTTACCCTTACCAGTATTAACTACTGCTCTTTTCCCAGCAGTAGTCATATTTTTAACCCCAAAAGTTTTAACATCTTGTTTTAAGTCTTTGGGTCTAAAGGTTGGTTTTGTGTAGTAAGACCTCTTGATAGGTGAACATGAGCCTCTTGGTCTTACATTGTCCATTCTTAGGTAAATGGGTCTAGAAGCATAAACAGGCCTAGCAGTACTAATACTTGGCCTAGCAGTACAAACAGGCCTAGCAGTACTAATACTTGGCCTAGCAGTACTAATACTTGGCCTAGCAGTACAAACAGGCCTAGCAGTACTAATACTTGGCCTAGCAGTACTAATACTTGGCCTAGCAGTACTAACAAATCATGTTCTTGTTAGTACTCCTGATGGGACAAAAGTCTTACTTAAATGTGGGTATTTTGAAAAGTTTTGATGATTAACCCTTTTGGTATTATCCCATACTGGTTTGCCCTCCCTTTGACCAGTATTAACCACATTTTTCAGCTTAGGCTCTTGACTCTTTTTGTCATGGAAATTACAGTCTTTGATCAAATGGTCAGTACTTTTACAAACAAAACAAGCTTTTACTTTCTTAAAACCAATTCCTTGTTTCTTAGAAGTTTGACCACTTTTATCATCTCTAGTCTTAACTGTTTGAGTCTCAGGTCTAACTGTTTGCATTTCATACCCTTCTTCCTCATCATCTGAGTTCCAATCCTCAATGATAACACTATCTCTGTTAATCTTAGGATTAGACACAACTGACTCACTGACTGACTTAGGCTTTTCAGTATTTGCATCATTTGTTTTACCTGCAGTCTCACTTGTTTTAGTATTAAGCTTAGTTGTTTGTGACTCAATGATTTTATTCCTAATGGCATATTCATCTAACCCTGCAAATGATATGTCAGCTCTTGGGGTTAAGAAGTTCCCTGTTATGGGAGGGGGAACAGCTTTATACCCATCTGCTTTGGAAGACCTATCATTAGCTAGTGTGGACTCTTCATCACTAGATCTGCCATCAAAAACACTAAAACTATTCTCACTATCAGTTTCATGATTGCTACTTAATTCATTCAATTGTGTGCTATATCCTAAACCAGTTTTATCTCTAGCACTCATTTGACTGTTAAGTATTTCATCAAGATTCTTCGATGATACTTCCCATTTTGCAATCTTATCTTTTAACTCATCTCTTTCCTTAACAACTTTCTCTAATTCCAGATTTAAGTTGTTAATTTTTATTTCTCTACATTTAAGCTCATAGTTTTGAAATTCATATTTCTCACCCCAAGCCAATTCATTCTTTTCATGTCCAAGAATCCTAGATTCTAGTGACTCTAAGGCTATCTCATAACCCCTGATTTCTAGTTTTGCTTTGTTATGTTTTTCTCTTTCAGTATCATAGTTCTTTTGAAGAGTTTTAAATGAATCAAGACATTGTTTAGAACAGTTTTGTACCTTATTGTCAGAAGAACTTGATGAGCTTGAAGAGGAGATGGCCATCTTACAGGTTTGATTGTAGATCTGCTTCAAACAATGCTCGATTTGATTGCCTCCCAGAGTGATTTAGCATCAGCAACATTGTGAAACTTGAGGAGGTATTCATCAGGTATTGCTAAAAGCAAGATGCTTTTAACTCTTTCCTGATTTCTTCTAGCAGCCAGTTGTTTGGCAGTCTTAGGAGCAGGAGGGGCAGATGTTTCTCCAGTTGTTGGTGCAGGCTCTTCTTCTAGATCTCCATTGACAATAACATCCCATAGATTATGGTCTGTATGACAGATATATTGTCGCATTCTCATGCTCCAAATATCGTACTCTCCCTTCCTGATGATAGGGATCTTCATTGCAGTGATTGTGGGTGGAGGAATGTCTTGTTCTGCCATCTTACAGTTGAGTTCTTCTTATTCAGAGTTTCCACACAAGCTCTGATACCACTTGTTGGATCGATTTACTGAATAGATCTTAACCTTCAGCTTGCAAAGAGTTTGCTCCTTTAGATAATTCTAAAGCAACAATAATGAAACACTGAGTAAACACTATTGATTATGCGGAATCTAATCAATAATGCTAAGAAGAACAATATTGAATATCACAAAAGAACTTTTATATTAAACTTTGAATCTGCCTAGGTTACAGATTACAAACTATGATTACTATTTGATCTCTATGATCTTGTGTAGAACTATATCTACTAACTATGCCTAGGGTTCCTTTTATAGACTAAGGAAACCTAATGGGCTTTACAAAACGCGTATAAAGATAATGAATATCCTTTCCTAAGATATCTCATGCATATCTTTAACTCTAACTAATTTCTGCGTAAGTAGACTTAACTATTACATAAGCAGTATTAACTATTTAACACTACCAGTACTAACTACGATAATCCTTCTACCAATACTAACTATGTAACTAGCAGAACTAACTACAATACACTAACAGAATTAAGTCTGTTATACAAAATTCCTAACAAATAGACTTAATGTTGTCTACATTGGCTTGAACATCTTAAAAGCATATTTACTTTTGCTTATTGATTTGTGTTTAGGCAAATATTCGATGTTTTTTACCAGATTTGTTGGTTTCTTCTGAAAAAGGTGTTTTGAAAATGTTCTTTTTCACTTAATTTGAAAAATACAATTGCTCACGAGACTTTTGCTGTTGTGGAACAAGAAGATCATGAAGGTTATTTAGTTTTTGATAATCGTATGGTTTTACTAAGGTAACTAATTTTGATCTACTCTTTTCCGCAAGTCGAATTGTTTCTTCACTTTCCGGAGCAAACATATTTGCAAGATCATTCTGGTCATATTAAACATTATATAAGCATGGTTTTCCCCATTGAGTTTTCTTGAGGTACTCAGGATTTTCAAAACTTATTGAACATCGACCATTATTATACGAACTTGGTTTAGGAGTTAGCATAAAAACGGTTTATGGCAATTGACTTGTTTTATAAACAATGTTACTTAAAATCATGACTTGATTTTACAAAGCAATTTGTATATCTATGTCTTTATCTTCTCATTTTTGAAAATCCTTTTTCAGTTCTTCCTTTTTGCTTGCAATTTTTGAAATATGTCTCTCCTGTGTAGAAATTTGATTTACTAGCTTGGCATTTTCTTTTGTTACTGAAAATGTTCTGTAAGCTTCCGTTTTCAAAGATTCTGCATTTTTATGATTATTAGATGCCATTAAATCAAGAGCTTCTTTGCATTTGAGTTCAACTATTTTTTTGTCTTTCTGATTTGTTTGAAAAGTTTTGTTCCTCTCAAGCTCAATTTTGCAATATTTAAGATCAAACATGTATTTATCAAGCTCTTGAGTAAGAGACGTGTTTGCTTTCTTTAATTGTTTATGTATATTTTTGTTCTCATCAATATCTAGTTTTAAATTTGCAATTAAAGAAACAAGCAAAACATGTTCATCCCCTGGTTCTTCAGCATTTTGTTCATCCTTTTTTTCATTATCACACATATCCGTTGAATCAGGAATGATATTGCTATCAACCGTTTCCACCACATATGTGTTACTAATGGATTCAGGTTGCTCAGAATGTTGTCTCTTAGTGGCAAACACATTATAGTCATCGTTTATATGTACCTTTTCCAATGGCTTAACATCATAGGTAGGTCTTGAATTGTCATCGATAGCGTGTAAGACCTCCTAAATCTTTGCCATGTACATGTAATGTGCTTCCAATTCTTGTTCATCTAGCTCTTCATTTGTATCCTGAAACCATTCATCCTGCTATGCACTTAAAGGAATATCTTTTCATTCTTGCTTACACAACATCATTTTTTCTTTGTGATACTAATAATCCTTGACCTCTTTTGGTTTTTTGCACTCCTTAGCAAAATGACCAAATCCATTGCAGTTAAAACACTATATCCCAGACAGTTGAACTACTTGATTCCTACAGTTTTCCTGTTCCCAGCAACTACAACTGTCCTCTGATTCATAAATTTCCTAGTATTTATGTCATTCTCAGTTCTTAGAGAAGTATCCACATTATTATTTTTGGTGTTTGATGAGGTTCTGAGGTTGTTGTTGGTGGGTTTTTAGATGTTTTTGAAGTGCTTTGCAGTGAGAGCCAAACTTTTCTATATCCTCTTATCCCTCTAAGCCTGTTCTTCATCATTGTCTTCTTTAGATGCTGACTCAGATTGATGTGAAGGTTGTTTGACAATCTCTTTGTGTTTGTTCTTGGTAGTAGAATTTGATCTGGTTGATGTTGTTTGTCTTGATAATGATGTATGAAATTTGTAAGGTTTTGATGCTAGAGGTGTTTGGTAATAGTCATCTGGATAGTTTTGAGTAGTTGCAACAAGTGCAAGTGGATTAGAATTCCTTGCAATTCTTTCAGCACGAATTTCATTGACTTTATTTTGATGTTGTTTTAGAATGTCAAAGAGTGTATGATATGAGACATTATCCAAATTGTTAGCTTGTTTAACAATTATGACAAATCTTAACCATTAAGGTTAAAGTTGTTATAGAAATTGCACATTCACCTGCATGTTATCAACTTTTAACTTGTTTCTCACCATTTCATTCGTCATTCTGTAAAACCTTGTGTAGTATGACTCGATTGATTCCCCGTCCCTTGAAGTAAATTTACCAAAATCCCAGAACAGCTTTGTCTTAACATCTTGATTGTTGATGGACTCTCCCTACTGCAAACGTTCAATTGCAATTCACATTTCCTTTGCATTTGGACAATCATCCATAGTAGAGTATATGTCATCTAATATCCCATTCAATATCATATGAACTGCTTCTGCTTCAACATTAATTAATTTCCTATTCTCTAGACTCGTATTAGCATATGTTTCCTTCTTAGTAAAACCTGGTACCCTTGGTCTATCACCATCTTCAGGAGTTTCTTAATGAGTGATTTCAATCATGATGTAGGGACCTTCATAAATGGTTTTCTTGAGTAGCTCTCTGTTTGGTTTGGTGTCAACATATCTCATGAACCATGACTTCCATTGTGCATATCTCATGAACCGTGACGTTCGTTGAAACCATCTGCCATAATGCTGTTATGCATTTGACTATTTGATAAAGTAGACATGATGAAGTTGTAGATTGTGTGTGAAGAGATTATGGATCTTAAGAAGATAAGTGAATGTGTTTTGGTTTAATGTTGTTGAAGAGTGTTGTTGGCTTTTTGTTAATGCTTGAAGAATTCACAATTTTCGAAAGTTAGATTTACTAAACCTTAACTATAGTACGAAACCTTAAATTACGAAAGCTTTAGTTACGAAACCTTAGATTATGAAACCTTAAAATTATGAAACCTTGGTCTACGAAATCTTGTTTACGAAACTCTTGATTACGAAAGTCTTAAATTATCGAAAGTTCTATATTCCGAAACCCCAAATTACGAAACCTTAAGTACTGAAACCCTTTACCGGAACTCTGAAATACGAAACCTTTTCGAAATTCAGAATTATGAAACCTTTCCGAAGCCAGAAATATGAAACCTTTCCGAAACCAAAAATACGAAACCTTTTCGAAAGTATCCTGTTCGTACGTAGATTACAAATACGATCTAAAAACCACTTTTTAACGTGTCAAAATCCAATATTTTTATGAAAACATGTTGTATACACATTAATCTCTCATAAAAATGTAAACTTTATATATCATGCACACTTAAAAAGTAGATTTTTGATATTGTTTTCACAAGGGTTTTTCGAAGCTTTTTAGATGAAAATAAGCTAAAATAAGCTATATTGTACGTAAAAGTTCCTAGCTTTTTGATTTAGACTTCTTCTTCAAAACTTACTTTTAGGCTTTAAAAAACTTAAATTTAAACACTTTTAAGCCAAAATCTATGAGTTTATAAATTTCCGAAAGCTTATAAAAGTTTCCGAATGTTTTTAACACAAAGTACTACCAAATCTTTCCTAAGTGATTGATACCAATTGTTGTACCCACTAAATACAATCCCTAACACATACTCATCTATACGAAACAGAAAGCAAGAAAAGAAAGAGAGAAAGTGAGAGTATCCGAAACCAAGAAAGAAGGAAAGAAAGAGAGAGGATGGTGTTTTATTTCACTAAGTGTGTTTATAAGAAATGAAACAACAAAATGAACAACCAACCTCTTTCCATGAAAGGAAAGAGGTATTTATAGGCTCCGAAACCATAAGAGGGGACGCCTATTTTTACTTGATCATGGGCCGAGCTCGGCTTTGGTTGGACTTTAGGCCTGTAACACGTACAAGATTAGATTAAACCTCGAGCCCTTGTTTCCGACTAGCCTATTACATACAATACAAAGTTCCTAAAACGTAAAGACCCGTTATATTTCATAATGACTTTAACTTCCTTTGTTTGACTCAATATTTTGAGGCTAACATTTGTGTTTAACGATTTTAGATACGACAGGCCTTGGATTTCAACGAGTATCAAATGAACACACTAGAATCACCTTTTTGTTTGTAACCCAAGTCATCTCGTTCATTGACCAAGTAACGTAAACAACCAATGAATAGATTTAAACACTGTTGATAAAATATAATGCCTAAAAACATTACTAATATTTTTTTCACATCTTTACGTTTTGATAATCACAGAATATAAAAATCTTCAACGTAAACAAGTAATTAGTAGTGAATTCTCATTTCAACAGATACATCACTTAAAGGTATGAACAAATAAATGCTTAATGTATTTTATGATCAATTTTTTTTTTATTCAACCTCACACTTTTATAAAATGTTGTAAACATTTTTAAAACATTACAAAACATTTTCTATAATTAAAAGAAATGTTTTATTCAAAATAAACATTTTGAAATTCAAATTTTCGGACCTAAAACGGCTAGAAAAGTTCCAAAAAATTCCCCCTACACAAAAGACAAACTGGGGAAGCCCTAGTCTTGGGCGGCCCCCTTAAATACACGGCCGGCCCTCTTAAAATTAAGGGGACCGCCCCTAGGTAGACGCTCCCTCAGTTTGTCCTATAAATACTGGACTTTTCCTCACAATTTTTTTACCTTTTGCACTCATTCTTTATGCTCAAAACAACTCACATATCCTCTCTAAAATCCTTTGATCATTTAATTATAAAGCTTTGTTTCCAAGTGATCAAAGTTTAATTCCTCAAGTGCAAGAGAAGAATACTTTCATCATCAAGTGAAGAAGTATTACACCTCAAGTGTGCATTGCAATCTTGTTTCAACC
>BQNB010010070.1:28654-85007 GCA_026074375.1 Tanacetum coccineum
TTACAAAACGCGTATAAAGATCATGCATATCATTTCCTAAGATATCTCATGCATATCTCATAAACGGTACTAACTATTTTATACTAACGGTACTAACTAACTGATCAGTACTTAACACTTTGTACTGTCAGTACTAATTACAACTAACGGTACTAAGTATTATAACTAGCGGTACTAAGTCAGGAATGAATAATTCCCAACATATATGAATTGCTCAATGATTCTACAATCTTTATTTATATTTGATTATAATGTAGGTGTGTTGGCGAGTCACTCGAGGTGCAGATCTTTTGAAACTGTACCAAAAAAGAAGATAAGAAAAAGGAAAGGGTGCAGTGAAGCGAGCGGTATGGATGTCAGAACCAAGATGGAAGGTGATTAACAAGCAATTGATATGAAACTGTTTTTGACCTATAAATCTTACAACTATGCCGGAACCGATGTCGTTGTGAAGTAAAAGTTTGTTGTATCTTATTTTCTTTTATGTGTTGATAGGAAAAGAATTTGTGGGGGGCATTGTTGTTGGATTACCGATTGATCTCTTAGCAGAAAACCCACAAAAGAACCGAGATGCAGGTAAATCGTTTCTTTATATTTGTTGTTGTCACTTGGTATGTCCAGAGATGTTGTAGAAGTTATTCTTTAACTCCTGTGTGTGCACCAAAGCAAAACATGTGTAATTTGTTACTATTGTATCTGGCATAAGGGGTAATCTTTGAGAAATTGGCAAAGCGGCTTTGCAAATTGTTGCTACTAATTTGTTGTCGTTGCTTATTTGTCTGATATTAGAATGAGGATTGAATAGCCACTTAGCCACATTTGCACTTGCTGTATATTTGCAAAATACATTTGGGCTTGATATATATTTTAGCCACATGTTAGTTTGAAACACTTTCCCATAATGGAACTTATCATAAAGAATTACAAAAATCTGATTTGTACACTTCATGTTGTATTTTACATTCGTATTTAAGTACTGTTATGCCAAATGAAGGAACGACACCATAGACAGTTTTTTATTGGAACCACCTTTTTGTTTGGATCGAATGTATGTATTTTTAAATGCATGTTCCTTCTGTTTTTTCCTGCATTGGCTGTTTATTTGTACATGAACAAACAAACAAGCTATTGTTTGATGTGTGTTTTTTTACCTGTAGATAAAGATGAACACGTATCCCTTACGTATTTCACATAGAAAGAAAGAGAATGATATACACCATCCAAATAATCCAACACAAAAGGCTAGTTAATCCAAACTAGCTTCATTGTAAACCTTTAACCAAAATACTATAACACAAACCTCCTATTATTTAGCACAAAACTTACACAAATACATATATGTTAGAAATCGATATAACACCATGTTATCATCATTTTACTTACCTCATTACATAGCTTAATTTTACCAAGAATATCATCTCTATTCCTTTCTTGATTCCTAACCTTAATCATCATACATAAAAAATACTTAATAATTTATATAACAAACAAGGGTATCTAAACCCATTGCCAAAAATCCATCTTAATTATTATATGATCATCTTATAATCATAACCCCAAATTATCAATTTCTATTAAATCATTATTTAACCTTAACCCGTGATCCCAAACACTTTGATTTAGAGTTTAAAATTATAAGTACCCCAAATCCCCAATTTATCTTCATGAACCCTGATTCACAATTCTTCAATTAACTTAACAATTAAGTTACTTACTTGGTGAAGGATCATCATTAAAGCTTATTCTTGACATGGAACACATAATCTAATAAGATTAATCCTCAAACTTGATCTCCTTCTTTTTCCCCTTTTTTTCTTCTCTCTAAGTTGACACACCACATGGACCATAAAGTTCTCTGGAAACTCTAGAATTAATCTAGATATTTGATGGGTGAAAGTTTGCCACTTTGGCAACTTTGGTCCCCTTAGTCTATTTCTATTATAGTATGGCCACATCAATCTTCTTAAACATATATCATTTACTTTGACTTATAGTTTAACCACCGGGTTTGACTAACCAATCACATAGAGCATTCAAACTTATAAAGTCATATTCAAACTATTAAATGGCATTTAAGTAATAAAATACTTAAATCCCGATTTTAGGGTGTTACACCAAACACTTACACACCAAGTAAATACAAATTCCACTTGATCCAAACACATCATTAAATCTCACAAAACTTACTAAGGCAATAGATATTTGGAAGGTTCAGTTGTCCAAAAACTTGCTCAAAAGTTCCAGCCCAAGCATCACTGTGAATTAAAAAGTTTGATGGAAACTTAAAAAACTTCCTTATGATAACTGAATAGACGAATGCTCATATTTAGAAGTGGGAGCTGGGCCTTTTAGGTTACTAATCATCGCATAACAAAACACATAATATAAAGTATTATCTCGGCTACAAAGTAAGGCTGATATAAACTAAATCAGTGTAAATAGTACATAACTATAACCATGGAAACTATTTGGTGTTTCATTTTAAAGTGATTATGTGATCACTGTGTTAACAAATATGATACTAAATATGTGATTGTTTAAGGTCTAATTTACTTGTTTATCCTTAAACTATCAAACTTTGCCTAGCATAAAAACATGCATATCGCAGTTTACAAATTTAAACAACGTAAGCATTTCCAAACACTCATGATTATTTACAGCTTATTATATGATCATGGCTAATAAGCAAACTAATGATTTTAAGTGCATCATAAAAAATAGCATGGATGCTCTTCTCAAACCAATGTTGCGATCACAGACCTAATTAATTTATAAAATTTAATTTCTAAGCAATGTTTTTGAATGAGATATGGAGTGAAACAAAATTTTGCAAGTAGAAAACGCAATAAGGTCACAAAAATTGGTTTTACAGCTTTCGGTATACTTTATTTTCAAATTCTAATATCATTAGCATAACCATAATCTTATATGCCAAATCTTACATCAGTAAGAGATCACTTTTTTAGCGAAATAAACCACATGTCTTAAATTTGACTTTTTTTAGCTCCTTTCGACGTTGCTCCTCTAACGAGTCATGAATTTTCATGACCCCCCGTGTACGCCTGAAGCAAACAAACAAAATCAAGAAAGAAATGAAACCCAGTCTTTAAATCCTAAGACATTAGGTTCATTTATGTATCAAAGTTGTGACATTTTTAGTTGCGATACTTGTCTTGAGTACGTTAAGCAGGAAAAGATGGCATCAAATCTTTAGACTGTTCTTCATTTTGAAATCGCAACATCTAAACTAAATATCAGTTTAAACTTACACCACTTAAAATGTATCATAACCCTTTCAAGCCTTTGCCTACACAATCTTTGTTCCATCATTATGTGTTCTTTTTAATGCCTTTGAAATATTTAAAACATTTCTAACAATTATAAACAAAGAAAAACCAAAAATCATCACTACAATTTTCACTTAAATATTTCATCGAACATTTGGTGTGCAACAATTTTTTTTATAATAATAACATCAAATTACATAAGCTTTAAACTTTTCAATTGCCTTTATCAAGAATCATACACACATACCCTTTTCAAACACACATAAAAATCATAATTTTATAAAAGAAACATACTTAATTCAATTGAGTTTCATTTTACACTAAACCTATATTATCAAAGTTCATACAAAGATTAAATTTTTTTAGCCAACAACTTGAGTCACTTGAATAATAAAGATTAATATATAACAATCTTTAAGCTATATTAAAAAGAGGAAAAATAAAAACATACAATTGAAAAGATATAGAAAGTATTTATCACCTTTACCATTTAACCACCACTACCACACACCACGACTTCAACCAAACCCTAACCCACCTCCAACCATTATAATTTGGAGAAAACAAAAAACAAAGGCTTTATAAATTTTGAAAAAGAAACCAAATTTAAAAATTAGAGTTAGAAAATTTACATAAATTTTGAAGCTTTGTTTTGCAGTGAGACACTACAGCCTTCGCTGAAAAACTCGATTCTTCGCAAGAAGACCTAAAAGATCTTCTTTGTTGTTTATGTAGATCACCGCTACTTGTGCATATTTTGTGTTACCCGATTTGGATCACGCCAGTGTGCATACGGGTTTAGTTAGAGTCTATGGAGAGAGAGAGAGAGAGAGAGAGAGAGAGAGAGAGAGAGAGAGAGAGAGAAGTAGAGAGAGAGAGAGAGAGGAGAGAGAGAAAGAAAGAGAGAGAGAGAGAGAGAGAGAGAGGAGAAGAGAAGAGAAGAGATAGATGAGGAGAGAGAGAGAGAGGATAGAGAGAGAGAGAGAGAGAGAGAAGAAAAGCAGAGAGAAGAGAAAGAGAGGGTGGGGGGAGAAGGGGGGGGGGGTGAGTATCTATTGTTTGATGTGTTTTTTTTACCTGTAGATAAAGATGAACACGTATCCCCTACGTATTTCACATAGAAAGAAGGAGAATGATATACACATTTTGTCAAAGTACACACTTACAAAGGAGACTGCCCTTTAATAAGTGTATATAATATATATAAAATATATATGTTATATGAATTCGATTTTTGGTTCGGTTTGTTTACCTTTTTCCAAAACCATATCCAAACCGAATATATAACTCGGTTCAGTTCAGTTTTGACACATAAGGTTCTATTACAAATTCGGTTCGGTTATTTTCGCTTTTATTCGGGTTTTGTTTTAAATTTTTATTCATGTGGGTGTTATTTGTGAACACCCTACTTAAGTGAGATGCAATGAATCATCGTTTTTCATGTAACTATGGTGTATGGCCATTTGGCGTAGTAATATGAAAAGCTCTAGTTAATTGTTGCACAAACCTAAACAAAGTAAAGCCTTCAACTCGGTAGGTTATTGCTACCTCCTTAAGTTTGTTTACACCAACATCAACACATTTTACATGTGTGTGAAAAATTTGTCTTAACTTAGCAATTTTGTCTTTCACAAGTGTGATAACATTAATATTAGTCTCTAAATTACACTTATTTTTATCTAATATAAAAGGTAAAGTAATTATAAAAAGTTAAAAGTTGTGCATGCGTCAAACACCTTTCTTATTTTTTTTTGTATAAGACTCGTTTTTGGTTGCTCAGACGATACCACATAAAGGAAATGAACTAAAAATAAAAATCATATCTCTAAAACTAACATAATATGAGTTACAATTTCACGTAAGTTTGAAATTTAATGCAATGGATGTCTTATTTCAGCCGCTCTCACTTTTTGTAGGAAAAATAACACCGACAGTCCTTCACCTTAACAATGATAGTCTTTGTGGTTTGGTGAAAGTTGCATTTACCGTCCATGATAGTTTAAAACGAAGATAAAGACTGAAAATGCAACTTTAAACAACCAGGGATGATAGATGCAATTTTTGCCAAACCACAAAAATCATTTATGTAATTTAGTCAAAATTTATAGAATCCAAAGTGACATCGTTTCGAGTAAAATAGTCAACACACACACAGTTTCACCGTTTCGCGTACCATCACCTCACCTCATCTCAACTCTCTCTCTCTCTCTCCCCGATTCTCATTTTCCCCCTTTTTATCTCTCTCCCAATCTCAATCTCAATCCCAATCCCAACCCAAACCCGTTTTAATTTCCGCCGGCGTTTATAAACCCCGTTAACTAAAATCCCCCAAATAAAATAGATCTATTTTATTTCCCCTAATTGAAAAAGAAACCCTAATTTAAACCGAATCACCGATCAGTTATTAACCATTCAATTAACTCTTCAGGTATTCGATTGCCGATCTGGTTTTATCGATTCGGCTATTTAATTGTTGCTATTGATGATCAGGGTTTCGAATTCAATTGATTGTATGGGCGGTACGAAACCGAGCTGCTGCTGTGGCTCAATCAGTGGCACATGTTAGCTCTTTCGAGTTCCTTCGTCTTTATTGATACTAACTCTTTCTCAAAAGTATACATCTTTTTTTATTTTTTAGTTACTTGTATTCATTTGTATCTATATTTAATTTTTTAAGATTGGTTAATTTTTGAATGCCGTTTATTGGATTAAAGTGCAAGTTTCCGCCAATTGTATTGTAAAAATTCAATCTTGATGATTTAAATATAATGTGAAATTCATTATATTTAGAGTGATCACTTGCTCTTTAAATGAGGTGGAGTGTTATTATATCTTATAATGTTAAAACGAGCTTCTATATATTGCGTTTATGGAATTTCAGATTCTTTTTGCTATCTTGATGTTCTGATTGTGATTTTGGTGTTATAGATGTATAGGTGTTGTAATAGAAAAATACCTCGTATAACATGGTATCTAGGATTGTTTCATTTGTTGATATATCACTTTTTGACATCAACCTTTGTTAGATATCATTATATGTTGGACATGTTTCCTTGAAATATATTTGGATGTACATTTTGATTGTGGATTTTTTTTTAATTTTAGCTGAGTTAATTATAGCTTCCGTTGGTTTGATCTAGTTCGTTTATTGCAGGACGGTCGAAAAATTAAAGTTGGTGATTGTGCTCTGTTCGAGCCAAGCCAAAACTCCCTACCGTTTATTGGCAGAATCTGTAAGTTAATACTTGGAGAAGTAAATAGTGTGAGTCTGAGTGTGAATTGGCTTTACCGACCTGCAGACGTAAAACTTAAGGATGGTGCTTTGCTAGAAGCAGCACCAAACGAGGTCTTTTATTCTTTTCACAGGGATGAGATACCTGCTGCGTCATTACTTCATCAGTGTAAAGTTACATTCCTTCGTAAAGGCGAACTTCCTTCAGGGATATCTTCATTTGTGTGCGGACGAGTGTATGATATTGAAGCAAAGTGTTTATGGTGGTTAACTGATAAAAACTATATAAACGTGAGTGTCGTCTTACTCCAGTTTGTTGTTTTCAAATCATAATCTTTATTTGATAATTTTATTTTGACTGGATTCGTAGTCTTACTTGACACAGGAACGACAAGTAGAAGTAGACCAGCTATTAGATAAGACGCGGATAGAAATGCATGGGGCAGTGCAGACTGGAGGCCGCTCTCCAAAACCCGTGAATGGTCCGAATGGCACAGCACAACTAAAACCTAGTTCAGATAATGTACAGAATAGTTCATCTTCTATTTCATCACACACAAAGAGTAAAAAAAGAGAGCTTGCTGTTCACAATACAGAATCTGTTAAGCGTGAACGTTTATCTAAAGTAGATGATGCAGATTCTGGTCAGCTTAGACCAGAAGACGTAATAAAAACCGAGATTGCTAAAATTACTGATAAAGGAGGATTGGTGGATTTTGGCGGGGTTGAAAAACTAATTCAGCTCATGCGGCCGGACAGTACTGAGAAGAAGCTAAACCTGGCTGGCCGAACACTGCTTGTTAATGTAATCTCGGTTACTGATAGATTTGATTGCTTAGGCCGGTTTGTTCAGCTGAGGGGGTTATCTGTTTTGGATGAATGGCTTCAAGAGATCCACAAGGGCAAGATCGGCGATGGAAGTCCCAAAGTGAATGATAAATCTATTGAGGAATTTCTTTTCGCATTACTTCGTGCTCTTGACAGGTTGCCCGTGAATCTTCATGCTCTACAGACGTGTAATGTTGGGAAGTCTGTGAATCATCTGCGTAGCCATAAAAATACGGAAATTCAGAAGAAAGCCAGAGGTCTAGTTAACACATGGAAGAGAAGGGTAGAAGCTGAAATGAATATTCTTCAAACAAAATCTGGTACAAGCACAGGAGGTTCTTGGCCAAACAATTCTCCTATGAGTAGCAGACGTATAGGTGGTTCTTCTGAGGCTGTCCCCAATAGTCCCACCACACAACCCTCAGCACTAAAAGCTCAACAGCCAAAGCATAGTTCCGGTGAAGCTGTCACCAAATCACCAACATCTCCTGGCTCTACGAAGTTGTCAACACTGTCTGCCACTGGGGCCGGATCCTCAGACATGCCTTCGTCAGCAACTAAAGATGGAAGGAGTTGTAGTTCCAGTCAGTCTCCAAATCATAGTCAATCTTGTTCTAGTGATCAGGGTAAGAACGGGGCTTCCTGCCGTGAAGATGCTCGGAGTTCCGTTGCTGGCTCATCGAGTGCAAGTAAGATCTCTATCAATGTTTCCCATAGTAAGAATTCAAGCAATGGTTTCCATGGATCTACAGTCCCAGGAGTTCAAAAGGAAGGAAAAATAGGCTCTTTGACTCGGAATTTTGCATCTGAAAAGGGTTCGCCAACTAGACATACATCGGAGAGAGTATCTGATGTGTCCCTTGTAGATAATGGAAACACACAGAGACTCATTGTGAGGTTACCGAACACCAATCGAAGTCCCGCACGAAATGCCAGTGTGGAATCTCCCCAAGATTCTTCTACCGTGTCTGGCAAAGGGTCTTTGTCGATACCTTCTGAGAAGCAAGATCATCACGATCAGAAAGCAAATGAAAAAAATGAGACCGTACAAGGAATCGATGTACCGAGCATGGCTAGGGTTTTGTCTCAGGGGAAAGATGAAGCTAAGGTCGCACCTGTTGGTGAGAGAACGAATGAGGCAGCCTCTGGCAGTGGTCCATCATCAGGGGTTACGCCAAAACCAGGGAAGTTATACGAAGCTTCTTATAGCTCTATAAATGCATTGGTAGAGAGCTGTGCCAAGTTTTCGGAAGCAAGTGTGTCTCCGTCAGTGGGTGATGATGTTGGAATGAATCTTCTTGCCAGTGTGGCTGCAGGTGAATTGTCAACGTCTGATGCATCACCAGCACTTTCTCCTGGTAACATCAGTGTGGCAAATGGTCATATCATTTCTGGAGATAGTAAAGACGTATCATTTGGCCGTGAAGTGAAAACAGGCGATGATAATACACATTCGAATACCCCAAATTCTGTTAAGGCACCCGAGGTAAAGCCTGCTGGCTCAATAGATGATGCTTCTGGTATATTGTCTTCGGTGGATGCTAAAAGAGGTTGTAAAGAGGAAGACAAGTATGCTGACGATAAAACTACGAAAAAAAATGTGATTCTGCCTGGTGCAGCTGGTACAATTGCAAAGGCCGAAACACATATAAATGAAGAATCTGCTTCTTGGTCATCTTCTGATATGCACAAGGATGAGAAGAAGTTGGTGCACAGACGATCAAGCAGCAGACACATAGTATCGCCAGATGAACCCCATTTAGCTACCACTTCTTGTGGTGGTGCTGATTTAAGCCCAAAGCCCGAAGACCACGATGACACTAAGGCAGGGATTCACTCTGAACAAAAGGATAGGCAAAATATGGATTCTGGCACATCTGTCTCGCAGTACAATAATGAACGTATACAGGGAATTATGGGAAAAGATGAAGCTCATGGTCGGAATACTGGTGGCTCAGTGCCCACTGACAACCCCCTTATGCAAGACGTAAGATCATGCGATGAAGCTCATGGTCGGAATACTGTTTCTACCCCTGTGGTAGAAATGTCGGTAAAATTGGACTTTGATCTGAATGAGGTATTTCCTAGTGATGATGGGTTTCAAGCAGAGGTTGAAAGTTCTATTCCTGGAAGTTCCGCTGCTGTTTACACACCTAGCACGTTACCTTCTTCCATTTCACCTGTTAATGGGAACCGGCCTGCTTTGATTACCGTAGCGGCTGCTGCCAAAGGACCATTTTATCCTTCAGAAAACCTCTTGAGAGGTAAATCCGAGCTTGGATGGAAAGGGTCAGCTGCTACGAGTGCTTTTCGTCCAGCAGAACCTCGAAAAGTCATGGAAGTGCCACTCGCAACATCAGATAGCCGTACTAGCAAACAGACTCGCCCTCTTTTCGACTTTGATTTGAATGTTGGAGTTGTGGAGGACGCTGGCCTGAATAATGCTCCATCAAAACGTTATGTGAACAATGCTTTTAGTGGAGGTGGACTGGATCTTGATCTAAATGCATGCGAGGAGAATCCCGAGGTTGTCCAGCTTTCGTTCAGCAGCGGCAGTAAACAAGGCATATCACAATTTCCTTCAAGGTCACTTCTACCCGGTGGGTTTTCTCGCTCTGAACCAAGTTCCTCAAGGGGCTTCGACTTGAATAATGGACCTGGTGGGGAAGACGTTGGTGGTGAATCAGTATCATTTTCTAAAAGCGGTATGCAGTTTATGTCTGCTGTTCCTAATGTCAGAATGAACAATATGGACGTCAGTACATTCTCAACTTGGTTTCCACCTAACAACACCTACCCAGCAATTACGATCCCGTCAATTATTCCCGGTAGAGGGGAGCAGAGTTACCCCGTTGTTCCTGCTGCGGCATCTCAAAGAATGTTGAGCCCCGTGACTGCCAGTTCTTCACTTAATCCTGAAATGTTCAGAGGTCCGGTCTTGTCATCCTCACCTGCAGTTGCATTTCCATCTAGCGTCCCATTTCAGTATTCAGCATTCCCATTTGATACCAGTTTCCCGCTACCTTCAAGTTCAAATTCGTTTTCTTCAGTTTCAGCCGCGTATGTGGATTCTTCATCTTCTGGCGGGCCTCTTTGTATCCCAACTATGCCTTCACAGGCGCAGCAGCTAATGGGTCCTAATGGTGTGGTATCAATGCCTTACAGACCATACTTTATGAGTCTACCTGGTGGTCCGAGTAATGTAGGTCCTGATGCTAGAAAGTGGGCAAGCCAAGGTCTAGATCTGAACGCAGGTCCTGGAGGTGGTGGTATAGATGATAAGTCGCTGAGACAGATACCGTCTGCTGGCTCTCAAGGACTGGCAGATGAGCAGTTAAAGATGTATCAGCAGATGGCCGCAAACAGTGGGGTATCAAAGAGGAAAGATCCCGATGGTGGTTGGGACGGAGATAGGATTAGCTACAAACATCCGTCATGGCAGTAGCAAAATGTTCTCTCAATGACTGGTTAGTCTTTTTATTTTTGTTTTTGAAATCACATGATTGTGACACCATGTAAACATAGAGGTGACATTTGTAAGAATATGTGAAACAGAATCAACAGACTGATTTGGGTTATGTTTTATCTATAATGGGTCAAACAGATAAAATTAAATAAAGATGGCTAAAAAGTAATTAGGCAGATGGGTCGGTAAGTACTCCCAAAGTGTACATAAACCAATTTGCAGACAAAAATATATTTAGAAACAGGTTTGCAATAACGTTAATTTTAATATACAAACATAAATCCATGTATAATTTTGTGATTTATATTAAGCCACGGGTCCTGAAATAACCCAAACAGGAAACAAAACTATCTATTTACTCGATCTACAGAAAAAGCCTAATGAGTTTAATGGGACAGATGAAAGAGTACTTTGATATCTTATATTCGTATAACAATAATCCCCAAAGTACCCAAAACTTGGACAAAAACAGTAGTCGTATAACAAATGACCTAGTCTCATAATTATTTGAATCTGGTTTGACTGGTTACCAGGCCATATTCGTCCTTTTCGTTGTTGGTTTAGCTTTTCTCATGTTTAGCTATTTTACCAGTCTGGCCGCGGTTAATGATGTTTGCAGGTAGCCCGTTGGAGGACCCCCCCTCACTGGTTTACTCACTGAACTGCCTTGCGTTTGATGGGTTTCCTGAAGATTTTTGCCGCCCCATCTAGGGAATGACACCTGAATGCTTGTGGGGGTCTGTAATGCATAGCGTTGCGTCGTTGCTTGAAATGTTTGAACAGAGTGTGGCCTGTGTAGATGTTTTAACTTATTGCATAGCATTTGCCCACCCGAAACATAGCCAGGGAATTGGTTTTAACAGATATATGTAGAGTGCCAGTTCTTCTGGGGTTAGTTTATTAAAATTTATTCCCTTGTTGTATTGTGCAAAGTTAGATTCGCCCAGAGTGAGCGAAGCGATAAGAAGGGGTCTATAAAACCAGATTGGACCACTAAGCATAAACAATTCTTATTAGGCCATGGTTTTGTCGGCATGGGCTGGGTCTGGTCGGGTATGACCTGGTTAAGCCAGGGATAATAACACCATCAAAGGCTAGGTATGGCTAATGGGTTGGTTCTCATGGCTAGACCAGTCAGATACATTTAAACGACTGATCTAATGGTTAGTTTCTTAAGGCATACTTCCATATTCCACGTACTTTGTTTCTTGTGAGTTGGTTCGTGTGGCAGTGGGCTTGTTTATACTTTCTATTTTCTGTATTTAAGTTATTATCATATTCTGGAGTATGGATGAAATTTATGTTCTTCAGGAAGCGACTGAAATGTAAAATGCACAGTAATGCATATGTTATGCTATACTAATTGCATCCCAGGCTGTGTCAAACTTTGATTTTCCAGTAGTGTTTTGCACGTTTGTACTATAACAAGCAAGATTACCCGCAGCAACAAGATTACCCGCGCGTTGCTGCGGGCGTTAATTTTTCTCGCGTTGTTGCGGGACGTTAATTTTTTTATTTATTTTTATTTGTTTTTTCGCGCGTTTTTTTTATGCTTAATAGTGTAAGTTTATTTTTTCCTGCGTTGTTGCGTGGCATTAATTCTTTTTTTCTCCTTTAATTTTGTGCGAGTTTATTTTGTCGGTCTCATATTTAATAGTGCGGGTTTACTTTTTCAGTATCGTGTTTAGTAGTTTTTTTTATGGTCTTATGCGTTGCTGGGTCGCGTTAAAATTTTATTTTTTTTATTTTTCATTTTTTTTACGAATTTATTTTTTTGGTCTCATGGTGTAAAATGACACTGTTTAAGTCAATTCAAAAATGTTAACGCGGGTATTTTTTTATCTGAATGCGTCGATACTTTTATAACATTTTTTTCCTCCTTATTTTGTGCCGACAAATTAAAAAAAAAAAAAAAACTAATTGGGCCGGCTTAAATTTTTGGGCTTCTTTTTGGCCCAGCACTGTAGCATTGTAGCTACAGTGCTACAGTGCTTAAAATGAATATTGAAAATGAGTCTAAAAGGCCGTCGTTTAACTTTTGAAATGTGTAATAGTATAATACAAGCAGGGTTACCCGCGCGTTGCTGCGGACGTTAATTTTTCGCGCGTTGTTGCGGGCCATTGTTATTATTATTATATTTTTTTTAATTTTGTGCGGGTTTATTTTTTCGGTCTCATGTTTAATAGTTTGTTTCTTTTCTTATATGACCTTATGTGTTGGGCCTCATGTTTAAAGGTTTCTTTTTTGGTTATATGTTTTTTTTGTGCAGGTTTATTTTTTCGGTCTCATGTTTAATAGTGCGGGTTTATTTTTTCGGTATCATGTTTAATAATTTGTTTTTTTTCCTTATATGAGTTTATGTCCCGCGCGTTGTTGCGGGGCGTAAAAAAAATTATACTTTTTTTTGTTTTTTTTTTGCAATTTTTTTTTGTCTCATGTTTAATAGTTTGTTTTTTTTATATGGACTTATGTGTTGGGCCTCATGTTTAAAGCTTTGTTTTTTTTGCTATATGTGTTTTTTTTTAAATGACACTGTTTAATGCAATTTAAAGTTGTACGTTTGTGACTATGTCGATTATTTTAAAGTTGAATCGGTACTTTTGTAATATTTTTTTCCCTCTATTTTGTGCCAAAAATTAAAAAAAAAAAAAAATTGGGCCGGCCCAAAGTGGGAGCCCAGGCCCAAACCATTGTACAGTAGAAGCACTGTAGCTTCTACTGTACAATGCTAAATGTATGTATGTATAATTGAAAACGTCACAGCAAATATGGACAGAAACTTGTCTTTGCAAGTACAAACATTGAACTACACCGTCTCATTTGTTTGCTGGGTTTTTTCTTATCTACCGGATGAGAAACACATCTAATGAGATCAGTTTTCTTGTCAACACGACACATGCTGTGTGTACATAGGCTTCCGATATATGTAATGACGTTAAATCCTCTTATTACATATGAAAATGATATCCCGGGATTATTTTCTGTGATCAATTTCCGAATGACTGACTACCCCGAAGGAGTTGATTAACGTGTAAAGTAAAAAACAGAATAGTATACATGATTAACTAAATAAATTCATAGTGTATTTATTCAACAGAGGTTCTTGTTTTGAGGGCGAACATGATATAATTCCGGTGTTTCGAATTTTCTGCAAAAGTGCTCTCTTGACATAGCGGACACGTCTAGTAATAAACTTCATTAGTCTGTATAATTAGCTCTTTAATAAGAAAAATGATTTGTGTGCATAAAATCTAAACCTAAAATTAGACCTAAAAATGTGATTGGTGGATTTAAATAGTTGATCGGTGGGAAATGATGAAAGAGAAGAAGTGTATGACACTTGTCTAAAAATAAATGGAGTATGTCTATTAGTAGGTCTAATTGTTAAGTCTATCACCACTCCTTTAATAATTTGGGAAGAAAGTTTGTTTATGTTGTAAATAAACAAATGTGGCAAAATTTAATATTTGTTTATTTAAATTAAGTGAACGTTTGATTATGGGGTACTTATTGCTTGTTTATGTTTACTTATATGCTCAAGTTCGAATACAGTATTTCGTAGAGTATCCTTAAGTATAAAATCTATATTTAAACAAATGGTTAAATTGCACTGCTCTTGTTGAAAACTATTGAAATACGTAACTAACGGTTAAATACCAATGTCGCTAATATAACTTGTTTAACCGGTTAAATACCAAGTGATGTGATTCAAATACCTTTATGTTATTTCCTTCTGATTTTGTTTTTAAATTTTCTTTTCTTTTTAATATGTTCATCTATAACCCAAAATTAACGGTTACACGATCATTGGAGCATTGCTCCAATGGTATCACTCCCCCACCGCAAACGCTCAGTTGACCGGTCAATGAGAGCTTGCGGATAAATAGTTCTCGGGTTCAATCCCAACTCCTGGCTAAAAGGTCACTGAACATGTGCTCATTGCCTGGGGTTTGGTCCTTGAAAGAAGGGTCAGTCGGCGCCCAAAAGGATGCACGGGTATTATGGTTTCCCCACCGATTTAAACCTTTTGGAGAATTACCGTTTACACGACCGCAAAACTGTACCTCATCGTTGGAACACAACATGTACCTCATTATGGCAAAATACCGATCATTTTTAAACGTTGATTTGATGGAACATGGTTGCCATAATCACTAAACTGATGGGAATTAACAAAACGGATGGGAACACAGCTTGTACCTTAAAATTGACGGTAATAGAAAAACTGTACCTCGTTATGGAACAGAACCACAAAACTGATGGGAAACTTCAACGTTGATTTGATGGAACACAACCACAAAAGTGTTCCAACGATACGTGAAGTTGAAATTAACAAAAATGATGGGTTTGATTTGATGGGTGTAAAGAAATCGAGTTGCTGGAATTTTAATCGGTGAAAGAGGTTGTGGTGGACAGTGGCGGGCTTGAACATTTTTGTTTGGGAGGCCGAGTGTCACACCCCGACAAGGCGAAAACTCGGGGATGCAACATAATGATCAATCATAACACAAGGTACAAAATAAAGAAAACTACATTGCATAAACTTCAAGTGCTATGAAGACCATCAACCTCGAACAACTCGAGTGATGTCCCAAATCGCAACTAAAATTCACAATCTCTTACAATTATTCAATTGCCCACACAGGGGACCAAAATCCAAACTTAATAAAAAACATCCAAATACTAAAATCAAAACAACAAGCAAGCAAGACTTCATATGAAATTCCACTCGGGATACTTCTAAGTCTGCTATCACAATCACCAAACTATTCTTCTTTCACTTCACCTGAAAATGATACTCGAAAACGTCAACAATAATGTTGGTGAGCTCGTAGGTTTGACCTTAAACCCAAAAGCTGTGCCAATATTTCAACAGTGGACAATAGTGCTATATGACAGTGAATATATGCAAACAATCCAAGACATAGCATCCCCGCTAGTCAATCACCATATGTCACTTACGCACCTAAAGGGCCTACCAGCTGGAGCACTAATATTAGGGCAGGACCTCACACAAACTTGGGTAGGCATACCCATCCGCTCCAATAATCACACAAATACTGGGTAGGCGTACCCATCTGATCCAATAATCTCACAACACTGGGTAGGCGTACCCATCTGATCCAATAATCATGCATAATATTCACATAACAGTCATAAGCACATATCTTGTCCCAAAAACAAAACCACATTTCGCACAGTTCAATTCAAAACATTTCAAAACACATTTGAGTATCATTTTCCCCCAACGGAAAAACAGTAAAAAGTGGGGCTACGAGAACTCACCTTAAGCAAGTCTTTAGCAACCAAATCTCAATCACACAAGCAAATGCAACGACGCCCGCACACGACCTAGTCCAGATAATGTCCCAATCTAATCATTCAATTCCAAAACAATCTCCACGTTTGATGCATAGAGTTTAGACGTGTTGTACAATATCCCAAAACAATTTTTAGTGGTGTGATGGTTGACGACATATTTCCACAATCATATTAATCTCATTCTCCGATGATCCATACTTATACTATTTAGAGAAAATAGATAACTAATATAAATAAATATTTATAATTAATAATTATAAATATATCTCGACAAGTCCATTCGGTAACCATAGTCACTTTAAAATAATCATAATACGGTTGAAAATGAAACGTTTACTCATAATAAACACATTAGAGAAGTTTCGAGAAAAATTATATTTTTCGTCTTTTAGTGAATTTATTAAATAAATAAAATAATTAGATAATATTTTATTATTTAAAAATCAAAAATCATGTTTTTAGGAAAATTTTTAAGTATAAACTTTTTATGAAATTTTGACATAACCCGTACGCTTATACAACGTTTTCCAATGTTTCAAACCTTATTTTCAACATTTTTCATAAATTCGACACTTTTCGACAAAATTCCAAAATCTCAATCTTTAACGTTTACTAAACGTTTTTCCCAAAATATAAATACATTTTCACTTTCAAAAGTCTGTCAAAACTCTTATAACGACTAAATATCGCTTATTGGCTTTAAGGTTCAACAAGGGTCCATTAAGATGTTTATAAGTCCAAAATACAATCCATGTAGGTCCTTAGTTTAGGATCTATATAGCCTTTGTAAGACAATAGCTAACTTGAATAAATCCAAATCAACTATGTGAGAGACACTGACTATGAATATCAAGTGTTAATGCGGAATCTTAACACAAGAATTAAGAAGAAACAATAATACTAATTTGCTATTGATTTCTATTAAGCTTTAATGCTTCTATTGATATTTCAATTACGTACATAACATTGTGCCTTAGGGTTCCTTTTATACACCAAGGAAACCCTAATGGGCTTTACAAACGTGTGAAAAGATAATACATATCCTTTCCTAAGATATCTCTAAGATAACTATTACTATTCTGTTACATAAACAGACTTAACTAAATACGACCAGTACTAACTATAGTACTGCTACTCTACCAGTACTAACTTTAGTACTGCCCAAGACATAACTTTAGTAACTTCCAAGTAATTAACGTAAAACTGTCGAGAACTAAACTAATACTACTACATACATAAACTGTTATAACTACCAGAAATAATCTTTTACAATCTATTTCCGCAACAATCCTCTCCCTAACTTTATCTCACTTGTAGACTTCAAGTTCCTATCAATTCATTCTGTCTTCACCTTTAAATTATTTAGCATCCTGAGGATTTTTTTGTAAATAAAATTTCCTTCGAATTATTCTTGATTCTTATCAATACCTTCAAATAGATCTCTTTTTGATCTTTGCAGCACCTATTCTTCAAAGCTTTTTCTTTTTTTTTTTCAGCAATCCATTATATCAGCAACATGACTATATTGTACATCAAATCATATAGTTTCAGGCTAATCTCATCACTTCCCCAGGTGTGTTAACCAACCTGTGAGCAGGTGAAACATTTAAAATTTTAAATGGCTTTGATGTCACATTAAACCAGTTAGCCATTTACTCTGGAGTAGTCCAGTCCTTTGGCCACCAGAAAGTGCATGTCCATGGTTGAACTGAAAACCATATCAACTCGCAGTACATTAAACAATGGTGAGTGACTACCATATGGTTTTTGGCAAACCAATACTGCCATAGACCGGATTTGATATGCCTTTGACCTGTAAAGCGTTTGCTCAGGGCAAGTCAAATCCTTTGGCACCTAGAAAAGGTAAATTCCAAGTGTGATGATGACCCAGTCCACTCTTTGTATATAAACTTGAGTGATTGACATACCATCCCACTTTTTGGTAAAGTGTCATCCATATAATATGGATTTGCAATTTGTCTTTACCATACAGCCATAATCTTAGGGGACTAGTTTAAGGTTTTCCACAGCCTTTACCACAAACCATAAACTTGTGGGCTAGCCAACTCTTCACTTAAACATATATGGTGAGTTGAAAACCATACAACTTATTGGCAAGTTGTCAACCATAAAACAGATTTGAGAAGTCTTTACCAAGAGCCGTTTGCTCCTGGACTAGCCAGTCCTTATGTCTGTTAGACATGGTGGACTGATAACCATTTGTTATGTTAGTGCATAACACCTCCACCAAGTGTTATCCTTCTCATCTCCATCCTAGATTTCTAACTCATCAACCTTCACTACTTCCTAATACCATCTTGCTTTTTCATCATTTTCAACATTTTGTAGCAATCCTCATCTGGTTTTCCTCCTTAAAGTTTCTTATCTAGGATAGCTTTGCATATCTCAGCAGATAAATGATATTTTCTTTCAATTAGCATATATATATCCTTTGACTCCAAGTTCAAACAGTGTAATCTATAGGTATCATAATATCTCCAACTTATGATCCTTTGCTGACCTAATAAACTCCAAATAGGATCTGTACTAAGGGGTTCCTCAAACATATTCTTTAAATATTCCCAAAGTACCTTCTCTAGCTCATCCTCTGGTCCATCCATACCATATCTATTCATGACAATCCTATATAACTCAGTATGATCATCTCTAGATATATCCTTCAGAATAGCACCAAAATTTATGTACACTATATCAGTTTCATCTTCCCTAATTATTTGGTACACACCTTTTTCTCCTTGCTTGATGATCTTATATGTAGCTATACTAGGTGATTTCATAGCTACAGGAACAGGATTAATAGGAATTTTAGTACCTGAAACAGAATCATCTTGTTTACTAGCTTCATCTGAATCTTCAGAATCATCCTTATCAAGGTCTGTATGCAATCCTTTCCTTGCCATCTGTTTTCTCCTCTTTCCAGTCTTCTTGGTTGGCTTCATCATCTTTGCTTACACACTTTTAGTCTTTTTGAAGTCTTTGTTTGGAGTTCTTCACCAAATCTTTTCAAACTATCTTTAGTGGCTTCAAAGTTTATTGGCACAAAAGATTCAACCTGCTTCACCAGCTTATCAAATTCTTCTTTTACTTCATCAAAACTTAAATTCTTCAGCTGAGATAACTTCCATGTCCCCTGATTCTTCAAATAATTCATCATATATGTTCTCAGCTGTGATTGGGTCATGGGCTTATTTCTTTTAGCTCTTGCTCTTTCCTCTGCAAAATATTTCTTCCTTTGATTTACTAGATCAACCATCTTCTTTGCAAAATCTTCTCCTTGTAAGTCACTTCCTAGCATACTCTTTGACAACTCTGCATTAGCTTCAATCTTTGCTCTAATTAAATCCCAATCTTCATCTGTGTAATGCTGAGCTTCAAATTGAACTTGAGCTCTTCTTTTCTTTTGTTGCTCATTTAATTCTTCTTCTTCTGCAAGTCTTTGTGCTAGGAGAGAATCCAAGTGTACTTGTTTAGCCTCCTCTTCTTTCTGTAAAGTATCCAATCTGATTGCTTCAGCAAGGGCTAAGCTTCCTTCTTGTAGAATTTGTTCCTTAGACTTCTTAGTGAGCTTTCTTAATGATCATCATAGGAGCTTTTCCTTCTCTTTGGCCTTTATCAGGGGAAGGAATGGACCTTTTAGTACTACCAGTACTAACTTGTTCACTAACAGTACTAACTTTAATACTGCCAGTATTAACTTCTTCCTGAAAATCCAAGCTAGTGGCAACCTTCTTTCCCTTAGACTCTTTCCTTCTCTTATACCTCCTTCCCTTATCTATTGATTTTGGCTTTTGAGAAGCAACCCTGGAGAGAGTTTTAGCTGCTTCTAATGTAGTAGGGCTTATATCTTCCACTTGTTCCTCCCCTGAAGCATTGACATAGTCTAGAAGATAACCCCCTTGTCCCAAAGAAACAGAGGATCATCTTGACTTTTCCTCCCTTGAGCCTCAGGTTCTTCCTCTTTAGAGTCTGATAAAACCACATTTCTTCTTTTCAAAATCCCTTCCAGCTTCTTCACCTTCTTGACCAACTTCACAATAGCACTCCCCATTGTCAGCTTGGTTTCCTTGAGATCCTTTTCTAGACTATTAATTCTTTACATCAACTGAGGAACTACTTGAAGCAAATCGTCCACAGTCATCTGTCCTTGGGCATGTTCTTGTGGGGGTGAGAAGTGTTGGTGGGCAGGAGATGGCTCCTCAAAGGTGTGCTCAATAGGTTCAGGTTTAGTTTCAGGTATAGGTGTAGGTGTAGGTATGGATGCAGGGATAGGAGCAGTTGTAAGTGGTGGAGATGTATGGAGGTAGATGATGAGAATGGTACTAAAGTGTGGAAAAGGTGGTTTGATCATTGAGCTAGACATCAAGATGTTTCTTGACCTGCACTAGGAATTAGAGTAAGCAAACAAGTACAACATAACAATGCAACAAAGGTCTTGTGCCCCTCCTAAAAACAAACAAACACCTTTTGCATATTCCTAAAAATCTTTTTGGTCAGGGCACAGGCCAGATAAGGGTGTTTGTTTTTCCGTTTTGAAGATCCAAAAATCAGTTGTCAGAAAACGGAGGATACATCAAAAACTTTGTCTTGCTTTTTCAAATTTGTGCCCACCATACCATACAAAAATAAGTTTTAAAAAAAATTATAAACTCTTCTGCCAGTGGATAGACAAAACAAATCAAAGCAGTAGCATATAGCTACCAAAATTGATCCTAAAATCCCATCCCCACTTTTAAGACTTATACAGTGCAAAAGATGGTGGGACCAAAAACCTCCAATGGGGTGTGAAAAAACTTTTCCAAAGAGAAAGAACCGTCAGTAGGATACCGTCATTTGTCCATCCCCTTCAATACTCATTAATTTGAGAAACATGTAATCCCTGAAGCATCTGCTAATTGAAGCTTATTTCTAATAGATGCCTCAGTGACTATATACTCAGAGGTGTCAATAGTTGCTCGTAATTCTAGAGTCCCATCAGCAAGAGTGTTGGCAGTAGCAGTCTGCCAAAACTGTTTGACTAGGGAATCATAGATAGTAGGATTTGTAGATAAAGCATACCTGAGGTTGGAACCTCGTAGAAAATCCACGATCTCTGCAAACCCTGCACTTTCGTCAGGCTTGCGCAAAAACCCCACTTGATTGTGTTTGTCACAATATTTTAATTGGGCCATGACTCGAAGGTATCAATAAAAAGTATGAATGTGTACTTGGGTTTATATGCGAGTTAGGTTGTAGATACTGGTAACAAGACAATTGACTGTATTCGTTAACGAAGATTTTTTACTTTGCGAAGAGGAGATAGCAATAAAAAGATAAGTATGAAAGAGAAATCAAACTTTATCTATTTATAGCTTCTCTATTAACGACAATAGCGCCGTAAAAATCTGTAACGGTAACATTTTAAACAGTGTTAAAGCAGAAGAAAGTCAATTTTCTCGCAACCAGTACTAACAATAACCTACCAGTATTAAAATTTACACTACCAGACTTAATTTTGGTCAACCAGAATTAATTAAGATTCAACCCGAATTAACTCTTTTTCAACCAGAATTAAGTATTTACTGAAGATTTACAAAAGCTAAAACCTTATCACGCCTGCCTTACATCTGCAAATCCATGCTATGCCTGCAAGAATTAGTCTGAAACAAAGAAAAACATGCTGCAAGAGTTTGTATAGACAGAATTAATGAAAACTAACTACCCGAATTAATACTGCTTAACTACCAGTATTAATATGAATTAACTACCAGTATTAATACTACTTAGCTACCAGAATTAAACAAACTATACAACTAAGCCTCCCCTTAAATGTAGCTATGGGTTTATCATACCAATGCTAACCACCAAGTAATTAAACCGTGGTCCATCAAAAGGTTTAGTCAATAGGTCAGCTACATTTAAGTCTGTGTGAATTTTCTCCACACTAATGAGCTTCTTCTCATAACAATCTCTTATAAAATGGTGACGTATCTCGATGTGCTTTGTCTTGGAATGATATACTGGGTTCTTCACAATGCAGATTGTGCTTTCATTATCAATGTGGATTTTGGTATTCATAAAATTGAAACCATAGTCCAGCAGTTGATTTTGAACCCACAATACTTGTCCACAGCAATTTGCAGCAGATACATATTCAGCTTCAGTTGTTGAAGTAGCCACTATGGTTTGTTTCTTGCATTGCCATGAGATAAGTCTTTGTCCAAGAAATTGATAACCACCTGTTGTGGATTTCCTGTCAAGGTTGGACCCACCATAATCACTATCCGAGAATGCTTCCAGGTCAAAGGGTGATTCCCTTGGATACCATAAGCCCAAGTGTGGTTTGCCCTTAAGGTACTTGAAGATTTTCTTTACAGCATTGAGATGTAAAGTCTTGGGAGTGACCTGAAAACGAGAACAAACACATACTGCATACATTATATCAGGTCTAAAGGCAGTTAAATACATGAGGGAACCTATCATGGATCTGTATAAGTGTACATCCACATCAACAGCTTCCTCATCCTTTGGCAGAGCCACCTTGGTCTCCATGGGTGTTATTGCAGTTTTCACATTTACAAGAGCAAATTTCTTGAGTATCTCAGCTACATACTTGTCCTGAGATATGATGAGATTCCCTGCCTTGTTATGTTTGACTTATCCTAAGAACAATGTGAGTTCACACCATAGAACTCATCTGAAATATCTTGCTTATCCCCTTCAAGCCTACAAATCATCACACCAGACTTTTTTGGTAGATCTAAAATTGAAAATCATCAACATACACTTGAACCAGCATTATAACCTTCTTGTCCTCTTTTAATAAATAAATCTTGGCAATTGTGCCCCCTCTTGAATCCATGCATCGCCCTCTAAGTAATGTTGATAAAGTAGCATCCAAGCTCTATGAGCTAGATGTAGTCCATACAAACAAGCTTTACCACCTTAATAAACCTTCTTAGGATGACAGGATCAACAAAACCAGAGGTTTGTGAGACATAAACCTCTTCATATATAGTGCCATATAAGAAAGGCACTTTTTAAAACATCCATTTGGGTAGACTATGAACCCCGTAAAAGCAAAGGCTAAAAATAACCTGATAGCTTCTATTCTTAGCCACAGGAGCAAAAACCGTCATTCATGTCAATAACCATCTCCCTGTGGTGTACCTTGGGCACCAATCTTTCCTTATTCCTCACAACCACGCCTCTTTCATCTTTTTTATTTCTGTAGACTCACTTTGTACCAATCACCTTCATTCCATGAGGTAGATCTACAAGAACCCATACTTGTAGCTTAAACTGTAACAACTCCTCTTGCATGGCTTGAACCCAACTGTCATCTTGTAGAGCTTCAGAAATCTTTTTAGGTTCCTCCTGAGATAGAAAACAGGCAAACAAACAATGCTGTTGATCTTTGTGATTGTTTCTTTGCTGCTTTTGAATATAGCTGAAAAGAGCATGAGCTCCTGATTTTTGCTGCACTTTGCTTCTAGTTTGCACAGCTGACTTAGGATCACCAAGTATTTGACTTTTTGGGTGAATATTGTGAATCCTAAGAGTAGGAGTTGGACTGACTTCGATTTCTGTTGGTAAGCTGTTGAAGTCAGTTATCACACCCTCTTCATCATAAGATGCCTCATCAAAAATTCCTGTCTCAGACTTGTGAAAGATTTCGAGCTCTGGCATAGGTGAATCATCAGGATCAAGCCTACCAGTATTAACTGACTCACTACCAGTATTAACTGAAGGAGTACTGGTAGAGTTGTTTTCAGATACTGTCCCTAAATGCTTTAGAGCAATTTCTTCCAACTCTCTTCTAAAAGCTAGAATCTTAGGATTATCTTCTGAAGTGTCAGTAGAAGAGGCCTCCTTCTCTTGTTGAGGTTCTGTCAAGATCTCCTCTTTCTTTGAATTTGTAGAAGACTTCCTTGATTCAACTTTTTCTTCAGTATTCTTTACAGCTGAAGGCACAACAATAAGCTCTACATCCTCATCTTTTTCCTCAGAAGCAATAGCATTTGGAGTATGTGAAGTACCTGCACTGTTAGTTACTTCTGAAGTACCTGCATGTGGGTTAGCTTGATTCTCCAAAGATACAGGAATATAATTCATAGAATCAGTAAGATAGTCAATATCAAACATCCATCTATACCCTACTCCTTTGACATTAGGTTTATCTTCAAGAAAATTGACATGCAGATTTACTTCTACTCTTTTGGTTACTAAATTATAAACCCTATAGGCTTTGCTATTCAGTGAGTAACCAACTAAGAATCCCTCATCAGATTTTCCATCAAACTTGCCAAGCACACTAAGAGTATCTAAAATGGTAACATGACACCCAAAAGGTCTTATGTAGCTAATAATTGGTTTGTGGCCAAACAAAAGCTCATAAGGAGTTTTGTTTTGAGGTTTAGTCACTCTTACCCTATTAAAAATATAGCAAGCAGTACTAACTGCTTCTGCCCAAAAAGTAGTTGGTAAGAGTGAGTCTGCTAGCATAGTTCTAGCAGCCTCAATTAGGGTTCTGTTCATTCTTTCAGCAACTCCATTTTGTTATGGAGTTCTGGCATTACTATACTCTTGTTTTATTCCCTTGTTTCCATTCCACAAAATACACGCATAACACTATTCTCTAAATTCAGTGCCATTATCCTGATCTAATGTATTTTTAACCATATGACAAAGCTGGTTTTCCAATACTTGCCAAATATGAAGGTCTGAAGAATGCCACTAGTTTCATCCTTAGAAGCCAAAAAGAATACCCAACTAAATCTTGTACAATCATCAGTGATTACAAGGCAATAACTTGCATGATTAATGTGTTTTCACAGAAGTAAGTACCAAGAAAGATCCATATGCAAGGTGTGCAGTGGCTCAGTGATTAATCTTTATAACTTGTGCCATCAGCAAGAGGTCCCGTCTCCACTACAATACTCTATCTACTGGGCGGATGTTCGATTCTGAGGGCGTTTTTCTATCTTCTGACGTCTTCCAAGAGTCCTACTTATCCCCAAACACCATTGACAACAGACCACACTCCCAAGCTCGTTGCCCCCCCCCCCAACACAACCCACTTGCTATTGGAAATTACACGAGACGCACCTGTTGTTGTTTGCCTTTATGCAGCAACACATTGTGTGGTTCATTTTGAAAACCTTGGGAAAGGTACGACCTTTGACAAGGTTCCCTTCACAAGTTTGTTTAGATTTTTTAAAACATCTTGATATGAACCTAACCTTCTATCCATAATTTAGATTCATCAGAATAGGCTTTAGCAATCAAACAGCAAACCTTTTGCAGATAAGGTGACTTCATGTCAAAACTGTACATATTTGTGATTCTAGGACCTTTAAAAGTATCGCTTATCTCAGGCATCTTAAAGTCAAAACAACAAGCAAGACATATCAAGATTACATCACAGTCTAATAAAAGACACCTTACTTGTCCTGCTTATCACAAATTTGTGATTTTGAGAAAAGGTTAAAAATGCCCTAATTCTTTTACAATATCAAAGTCTAAATTACCAACTCTTATTTTTCCTTTACCAGTTATGTAGCCTTTTCTACCTCTAAAGGTAACAGATCCCCCATTGAATTCTTCAAAATCCTCCAGTTGATCCTTATTAACTGTCATGTGCCCCTGAGCATTGCCATCTAACAATACTACCTTCTATCTACATTCTTCTTTAAGATGGGATAGTCCTCGCACCATGAACAAAAGAGAATTATGTTTCTCTTAGAAGACCCAGCCTTGCGGCGCACTTCCCTAGGTCTTATCTTGCAGGCCAATTTAGACTATTCACAGTTCTAATAAAAGTAAGTCCCACTGTTTATAAATTGAGGCTTTGGTCTTAAGACAAGTTCCCCATCTAATAACATTGCCACTCGCGAGAGGTCTTAACAGCACGATCCCTCAAACTTCCATATACAGCATTAGAAATGAGCCATTTTGTGCTGTAACTAGATTTTTTGCAAAGTGAGTTCTTCTTACAGATGATTATGATTTTGAAAAATCCTTTTTTGATTAATTGATTTTCTGGGTCTTTTGGGACTCAAACTGTTTGAGGTCTTGTGAGGTACTAGTTGTCTAGGTCTAACAGTCTTAACTTTAGGACTAACAGCATTAACTTTAGGACTAACAGCATTAACTTTAGGCCTAACAGAATTAAAGTGTGGCCTACCAGCATTAAGTTGTACTAATCTAGGAACAATTTTATTAGCATGATTAACCCTGTTAGCATTAGTCCATACTGGTTTTGCCACCCCATTACCAGCATTAACAACCCTTTTAACCTCAGCTTCCCTTGCCATTTTCTTTTCATAATAGTCACAATCTTTAATCAAATGAAATAGACTACCACAAACAAAACATTTCTTCTTTGTAAAAGAGTAACCTTCCCCTAGTTCTCTTTCCATCATATCATTCCAATACGTTCCTAATAACTTTTATGTGTTTTCTTTTATCTTTGAGTGGTTTCCTAGGAAGTTTTTATGTGTAGAACACAACTAGGTTCAACTTCTTTTTGATTGAGGCAAACACATCTTTACATTAGTTACTTTCCAACCTTGTCCTTGACATCTCATTTGGTTCACTGTAACTTTATGATTCAGTCTCCAAAAGAGTGCTCAGAGGTATTCCACAAGAACCTTCACTGTCAATTTGATTGACATGTAAAGAATACTCAAAAGAATTGTCATCTGAAACACTCATGTCAGATTTTTGAGGACCCTTTTTACCATAAACATACAAAGAATCATCAATTTCCTCTTGTGGTTTAGGAGCATAATCTCCACTTAAGGGATGTGGGACACTTTAAATCATTGGTCTTTTGATAAAATCTACTGTAGCTAAAGGCTTTCCCATTGAAATCTAGCCACATCTTTTGAACATTTTAAAAACAGATAAAGTTCATTTCTTACCTCAAAACTTAGAACCTCATTGTTTGAATTGTATTTCAATAATCCTAAGCAACTTTACAGTATGAACTCATGCAGAATCAATTAATCTCCAAAGTTCTTGAAGAAATCTTTCATGAATCAACTTGTTTTCTGCAATTTTTCCTTTTCTTTGTACAGCTTTCAATCCGATTTCTCCTAAAATCTTTTAAGCTTTTTCATCGTTTCTCATATATTTCATTAGCTTTGAAATGTAAGCTTTATTTATAGAAGAGTTGTTTTTTGAAAAGTAACAAGTTGAGCTTCTAGTTTCTTAACAGCTTGACTATATGCCAAGTATTAGTGCTTCCGTGATCACCTAACTGTATCATTTGTTCATCACATAAGTGGTTTTGACTAATGAATTGTAAATTAATCAATGCAAGTTTATACGGAAACACAAAGTTACCATCATTGCTTGAGCTTATAGCCATCAGTGCATGATTTGTTCTTCATCTTCAGTAGTCTCCCCCCAATTGACAATTCCCATCATCATTGTCAGCAAACCATCTGATTCTTCTCTTGCTTCCCAGCTTCTGATGTTGATAAAATGAGAGAGGTCTCATTCTTCTTTCCATCATGTGTCCCCTTGCTGTACTTGTCCCTAGCAAAGTGACCAGTGTTGTGACAATTGAAGCATTCAAGCTTCTTTTTGTCAAAGCCAACAGGTGTTTTTCCATCCACACGAACTCTCCTTCCTGTTTTCTTATAGAACTTCTTCATTCTAATAGCAATCATTGCTATTTGCCAATTAATGTCCATCTCTTCAATATCTACATCATCAATTTGTTCCAGATCTTCATGAAGTAAGTCCCAGTCCTCTGATTGTTTGGCAAAGAGGGAATAGATTACTTCATCAGCAAAACCACAATAACTTTTTTTTAGGAATATTGTTTGAATAAGTTAGAAGGATGCAAGAACGAGTATGGCGCCCCAAGAAAACCTAGACTTAAACTTAGATAATAATTTTGCTCTTTTGCGTTTTGTTGAAACAAAAGCTACATTTGGGAGCCACTTGAAGATGTTTTTGAAGCACCTTGAATTTCTTGCTCAAAAACTCTAAGGTTATTGTACAAATCATCAATAGATAAATTGTCAATCTCTGGATTAGTTCTCATTGTCATTGCCAGATTGGACCATGCTGGGGGCAAAGATCTGAGAAACTTATGATTTGCATCTTCAGTTGATACTTCAGCACCATGAGCTTCCAATTGAGAAAGTAGCTGTTGAAATCTGTCATATCCCTTTTCTAACCCTTCTGAATTGGATATTTTAAATGCTTCAAACTGTTGTTTGAAAACAGCCTTCTGCATTTTCTTTGAATTAGCATTACCACCAAACCTAGTTCTGATGGCTTCCCATATCTCTTTTGCATCATCCATTCCATGAAATCTTCTCATATGTTCTTTTGGAATGGCCATCAGCAAGATATTCTTAGCTTTCCTCTCTTTTTTTTTCAACAGCTTGAATTTCTGCAGCAGTAACTGGTGAAAGTACTCGAACAATACCATCCTTTCCAGTTGAACACAATTCCTTCTATGTATAGGAGTTTCATTATAAGTACCCCAAACTTCATTACTCAATGTACTCCCAAAGGTAATGCTCCATCTCATAGCACCCAATATATTCATAAGACTCCTTCCTTCTTCAAATTAGAGAGTTTGATATTTGAGATAGCAGTTTGTTTGAGAATCACCTGTTGTATTGTTGTTTACCAGGTGCAGGCACCAGTGTCCCTATATTGCATCTTATCATGGTTTGAATCTTATCACTAAGATGTTGTGAGAAACCTCATCGTTAGCAGGTTGAGACATTTGTATAGAATTGTAGAGTGTGTTTGTTTGTGATCATAGAGATGATTCTTCTTTCCTCATAGTCCTCGAAAGGGCTCTATACCACTTGTAGGATCCCTTGGTATAAGTGATCTGACTATCCTTTGTAAAGACTATAGATAACTTGTGATAAATCCAATATCAATCTATATGAGAGACACACTTGACTATAATATCAAGTGTTTTATGACGGAGACAATCTTAACACAAATATTAATGAAGAAACAATAATGACTACAATTTGCTATCAAGCTCTATGCTTCTTATAGATATTTCTCAAAACCGTGACCTACTTAACATTATGCCTAGGTTCCTCTTATACACAGGAAACCTAAAGGGCTTAACAAACGTCAAAGGATAATACATATCTTTCCTAAGAGAATAATTCCTGCACAAACATCAAGAATATCTCTAAGAATACACTATCTACTATTCTGTTACATAAACAGACTTAACTATAAACATAACTAACTATGACCAGTACTAACTCTAGTACTGCTACTCTACCAGTACTAACTTAGACTTTTGGTGCCAGACTCAACATAGAACCATAAATGCCATATTAACTCAATAACTCAACAAGAACTAACTATTACTTACCAGACTTAACTGTTTATACTACCAGAATCAAGTCTGTACAATCTATTTTCCCAACATGGGGATCCTTTGGAAATTCCTATTTTTTTGTTAATTTCCGTCTTTACACTCCTACGCTCCATTAGGATTGTTAGTTATAGTCTGAGTTTACGCTTTTCATGTTTTTGCCATTGATATGCTAATGAACAACACCCCGACAATGGCAGGAAAACAGATGCACAAATAGATGATCAACATCATACACAATACAAATAGAGAAAATAAATTGCATAAACTCCCCAAGTGCTATGAAGACCATTCTAATTACCATTTGAAAACAAGTACTCAATGAATGATACCCCACAATCGAGAGCACACTACAAAAATACCACAAATCACTTACAACTTATTCCACTTTCCCTCCACAAGAGTACACACAAATTCCAAACTTTATTTCTCACATAACATTCCAAAACACACAAGGAAATCAAAATACAAGCAGGCTAAGACTTTCCCAACGAAATTCCACTACGAGATACCTCTACATATGATTCTGCTTATCAATCACAACCTATTCCTCTTTCAACTTAACCTAGAAATGATCTCCGAAAATGTAAACAATAATTTTGGTGAGCTCGTAGTATTTAACCTTAAACCCAAAAGTTGTGCCAATACTTCAACAGTGGACAATAGTGCTATATGACAGTGAATATATGCAAACAACTCTAGCATCACCGATAACCAATAACCATATGTGACTTACGCACCTAATGGGCCTACCAGTTGAAGCATTAAAATTAGGGCAGGACCACACACAAACCTGGGTAGGCGTACCCATCCGCTCTAATAATCACACTAATACTGGGTAGGCGTACCCATCCGATCCAATAATCTCACAAACACTGGGTAGGCGTACCCATCCAATCTAAACAATCATGCATCACATAATATTCACATAGCAGTCATAAGCACATATCTTGTCCCAAAAACAAAACCACATTTCAAAACACATTTGAGTATCATTTTCCCCCAACGGAAAAACAGTAAAAAGTGGGGCTACGAGAACTCACCACAAGCAAGTCTTTAGCTACCCAATCTCAATCACACAAGCAAATGCAACGACGCCCGCACACGACAAGAAAATCTTCAAATTTATAGATTTTGACACGAACCAGACAACCCAAACGTTGTTTAAATGAATAACCAAACACTAGAATCAACCCCAAATATTTATGTCTTCATGTTTTCTTGATCAATCTTCAAAAATTTATGTGTTTCTTGTTTGTTTTGTGTTCGGCCGGATATACACACACACAAGTGTATGTGTTTTTTTTTGAAATGAAAAATGATGAGGAAATGATCTTAGTGGAAGCATATTTGTGTACAAATGGGACAATCTTGCTAAAAAAAAGCCATGTTGTTCCCTTCTCTTGCTATGACCGGTCAAGGGATCCTAGGGAGTCCCGGGCCTTTCTTTTCGTGTCGGGATCACTTAAATGCTCGTAAAACTCAACCGTAAAATTTACCCCAAAGTTAATTAGCATTTTTATTCACTTTAAAAATACTTTTCCATTAACCTAGAGTATTCACATGACATATTTTCACTTTACACCCTTCAAAACTCAATTTAGACATTAACGGACGTGTCGGACTCGCTTTTCGGCATTTCTCAAAATTCACGGGTCAAACCACCCGGAATACACATAACACCATAATACCTTCCAAAAGGGATTATTAATCACAATAAACCTTAAATCATCACATATCTCATAAAAATCACCACCGTCAACACGGTACAAATCTGAATAAACTGACCAAAGTCAAATAGTCAAAGGACTATAAATGGAATATTCAGAACACAAAAAGGGCAAAGGTTACATTCTAACCCCCCCCCCCCTAAAAGGATTTCGTCCCTGAAATTTAACTACTAACATCACTAAACAAATGCGGGTACTTTAATTTCATCTGATCTTCACGTTCTCACGTGAATTCTGGACCATGTTTCGAATTCCACCGAACCTTGACGATGGCAATCCTACTATGCTTCAACTTCTTAAACTCTCTTTCCAAAATTTCCACAGGTCTTCCACAAAATTTAACTTAGCATCAACTCGAATCTCATCCAAAGGGCACTTCAGGTTGGATCACCAAACACATACTTAAGGTACGACACGTGTAACTTCATGAACCCACCATTTCAATTCCAAGCAAATCTAACCGATAGGCCATCAGAGCCTAACTTTCATCACAATAATCTCAAGGGGGGGGTTTCACAACAAATTCTAGGTGCTAACTTTCTTTTCTTCCCAAAGCGTACCACACCTTTTTTTTTTTTTTTTTCCAAGTAGGGACGGAAAAAAAAAAGGATAGGGGAGGGGACACTTTGAGCAAGCATAGTCACCTAGCACTAAAACTCTAGAGGCTCCTCCTCTATCAGCACACTTTTCTGGCGATCACGCGCAGCCTTAAGTCTATCCTTAATCTGCGAGATCTTTTCAGTAGTCTCTTGCACTAACTCAGGTCCTATCAACTGACCTTCTCCAACCTCAGCCCACATAATTGGCGAACGACACTTTCTACCATACAATGCCTCAAACGGAGCACATCTCACACTAGAATGATAACTATTGTTATATGAAAACTCAACCAACGGAAGATGAACATCCTAACTTCCTCCAAAGTCCAGGACGCACGCTCTAAGCATGTCTTCCAAAGTCTGAATAGTATGCTCACTCTGACCATCGGTCTGAGGGTGATAAGCCGTACTCATGTCTAAACGAGTTCCTAATGCCTCTTGCATTGACTGCCAAAACCTTGATGTGAAACGACTATCACGATCCGATATAATCGAGATTGGCACACCATGTCTAGCAACTATCTCATTCAAATACAATCTAGCCAACCTTTCCATCTTTAATAAATCCTCATGCATAGTATAGAAATAAGCAGAACTAAGTCCATCGGTCGCAATGACCCAGAATTGGAGTCAAGCCCCGTACTACTCAGCTCGGCTAAGGCAACTAGTCACAAAATCCATAGCTATCCCTTCCTATTTCTATACGGGAATCTCAGGTTGCTGGAGCAAGCCAGATGGCCTTTGAAATGAGCTCAACCTCTCAAACAATCAAACATTGACTAACAACTCCAACTATATCCTTTTTTTCATTCTAGGTGCCAACAAACCTACTCCTCCAAATCATAGTACATCTTATCAGCTCCTGGGTGTACAGAGTACTTTGACTTATGGGCTTCATCCATTATCAGGGTTCTCACCTCACCCTTCAAAGGTACACATATTCGATCCAGATAGTACAAAGTTTCATCACTTCTCTGTTCTATCATCTCATCTAAACCTTTCGGTAATACTGTAAATTCATCTACAACCTCCTTCTAAGCTGCCAGTATCCTATCCTTGATACTCGACTAAAGGATCATATTCATAGCTCTAACTCTCTTAGGCTTTAATCTTTCCTTCCTACTTAGGGAATCAGCCGCCACATTCTCCTTACCAGGATGGTTGTGAATTTCACAGTCAGACCAACAACTCTATCCAGCGACATTGTCTCGCATATTCAACTCTTTCTGACTAAAGATATGTTGAAGACTCCTATGATCCATATAGATGACACTCTTTGTCCCATACATATAATGTCTCCAGATCTTAAGTGTAAACACGACCGCACCCAACTCTAAATCATGGGTAGTATAATTCTTCTCATAAATTTTCAACTTCCTAGACGCATAGGCTATCACTCTACCTCTTTGCATTAACACACAGCCTAGTCCTATCCCGGGCGCATCACAATATACCACAAAGTCTTTCGGTCCATAGGGGAGAGCTAGAACAAGCGCATTACACAACTTATCCTTCAAGGTTTGAAATGCCAATTCCTGTTCCTCACCCCCAATCAAAAGTCTTACACTTCCGAGTCAAGATAGTGAGAGACTTAGCTATCTTAGAAAAGTTCTCAATGAACCTACGGTAATATCCAGCCAATCCTAAGAACGAACGAACCTCAGTCGGAGTTCTAGGGGCTTTCCAATTCTTAACAGCTTCAATCTTACTAGGGTCTACATGAATCCCATTACCATTTATCACATGCCTAAGAAACTGTACTTCTCTTAGCTAGAATTCACACTTAGAAAACTTAGCATACAGTTTCTCCTTTTTGAGCAGTCCCAAGACTAACCTTAAATGTTCCACATGCTCCTCTTGAGTCTTAGAGTAGATTAAGATATCGTCTATAAACACTATCACAAACTTATCAAGATAAGGCCTACAAACTCTATTCATCAAATCCATAAATACTGCAGATGCGTTAGTCAGACCAAAGGGCATTACAGTGAACTCGAAATGTTCACAATGAGTTCTAAACGCAGTCTTTGGAAAGTCATCCTCGCGCACTCTTAGCTGATGGTATCCAGACCTAAGATCTATCTTCGAGAAAAACTGCGACCCTTGCAGTTGGTCAAATAGATCATCAATTCTAGGAAGTGGATAACAATTCTTAACAGTCAACTTGTTCAATTCTCTATAGTCATTACACATCCTAAAAGAACCATCCTTTTTCTTAACGAACAACACTGGCGCTCCCCAAGGCGAAGAACTTGGTCGAATGAAACCTTTGTCTTGGAGTTCCTTGAGTTGTCCCGATAACTCCTCCAATTCAGAAGGTGCCAAATGATAAGGAGACTTGGCTACCGGCGTTGCTCCAGGGGTTAACTCAATCCGAAACTCAACTTCCTGAATAGGCGGTAATCCAGATAGATCATCCGGGAATACCTCAGGAAAATCTCTAACTACAACAACCTCTTCTTGTTTCTTTTCACTAGCCTTAGCACTCATCAAGAGTCTCGCTTTCTCTTCCGGTCTCTCTCCTAATACTATAAGCACCTTGCCATCCGGTAGTGGTATCCTCACTACCTTCTCATAGCAAATTATTTCAGCCTTATAATTAGACAACCAATCCATACCTATAATCACATCAAAACTCCCATGTCCAAAAGGTATCAAATCGATGTCAAAGAGATGACCCTCGATTTCTAGTTTACAACCCTTAATAACCTTATCAATCTCTACTAGCTGCCCGCTAGCTATCTCAATCTCATATTTGAAACCTAAGTCGCTGGGCTCTAAGCCTAACAGAGGTATGAAAGTAGTGGAAACAAAACTATAATCGACACCAGAGTCAAATAAGGTAGTGGCAAAATGATTGTTCAAAGTAAACGTACCCATCACAATGTTCGGATCCTGGCGAGCTTCCTCTGCTCCCAACATGAATTCCCTACCCCTAGCCTGGTTCCCTTGGTTTCCACGACCCTGACCCTCGTTATTAGCAGCAACTTGATTTGGATGATTTTCTCCCGGTCCTTGTGCCCTATTCCACCTAGGACAAGCTGGTCTGACATGGTCGGTACTACCACACTCATAACATGCCCTAATAGTTAGGTTTCTAGCATTGACAGGATTCATAATCCTCGGCACCCCTCTACAATCCCTTGCCAAAGGACCCATGCGGTTATAGTTGAAGCATATGCGACACGGCCCTCCGGGTGCATGGTAGGAGTTGCAGGTGGTACACTTGGGCCAAGTACTCGTATTCTCTCTTCTTATAGGGCTTACAATAGTAGTAAAAGCATTCCCAGTCCTAGTCCTCTTATTATCATCCCTACCATTCTTATCCTTGCTAGGCTCCCCCACATTCCCTCTTTTCTCGACCTTCTTAATTGATCCATTTCTCATAGCCTCATCGGTCAGTGCACCAGAAATCTGCACAACCTTTTGTATAGTCTTTGGCTCCGTTGCTGCCACCATCCCACGGATTTGTGGAGCAAGGCCATACACATACCTCTCAATCATCCTACTCTCTGGAGTTACCAAATATGGAACTAACCTAGCCAACTCATGAAACCTATCAGTATACGCAGCATGACCAGCCCCGACCATGACGTGATTCCACAACTCAGATTCCAACTTTTGCATCTCATGACTAGGACAAAACTCTTGTATCATCATCAACTTAAGGTCATTCCATAACATACTAACAGCAACTTCCTGGCTGAGCGTGCAGATCTGAGAGTTCCACCATGTTAAAGCCTTACTCACGAATGAACCAGTAGTGTATTTCACTTTTTGTTTAACACTACAACTACTCATATCTTGCACATTCTCCATCTACTCGATCCATCGAGTAAGAACTACAGCACCTCCTTTACCATTATATTCCTTAGGATTACAAGCTAAGAACTCCTTATATGAACAACCTACCCGGTTTCCATTTACTAACACATTCCCAACATTTTCCTGAACGTGTTCATTAACCACATTACCATTCTGATTTCTAATATTTCCTTGGTTAATAACCTGAGCCAACATGGCAGGTAAGAGGTTCTGCAATTGTTGGGCAATGATCGTTGAGAAGATGGGTGCTCTCCCATTGGCTCCCTCTACATTCCCATTGACTCCCTTTACACCCCTATTAGCTCCCATACCTTGGTCTTGACTCCCTCTACACCCCCATTAGCTCTCATACCTTGGTCATTTCCTTGACCATTCAAATCATCAACACGCTCATCATTACATTCCCTAGGTCTTCTACCCCTTCCACCTTTACCAACCCGTACACCTTTACCAACCCGTACACCCGTTCCCCTCCTAGTGATTCGGCAGCAGGCCGGCCAGCACTTTGGGTCCTTATCCTTGGCGTCATTATCTATACGATGGAGAACATGGGCAACGTTGGGCAGGCAGGAAGACTTGCATATATATAGAATATCTTACTATATATATATATATACAGATATACACATAACACCACCCTACGATGTTAACAACGATTTGTGTGAACAACATTATTAAGTATGAGTGAGTTATGATACACTTATAACTACGTTGGCCACCGTACTTATATTTGCATCCGTTCTCAGTCATATTCAATATTGAGCTCACACATTTCAATGACTGACATAACTAAAGCACCAAACTGTGATCACATAAAAACACACAAAAGCGGAACACCACGCACATAGATCCTATACGCAACTAAACGACGGATCTTAGGTTATAGTCTAGGCCAATCCACCTAGTTCTTTATAACCTTGGCTCTGATACCAATCTGTCACACCCCGACAAGGCAAAAACTCAGGGATGCAACATAATGATCGATCATAACACAAGGTACCAAATAAAGAAAACTACATTGCATAAACTCCAAGTGCTATGAAGACCATCAACCTCGAACAACTCGAGTGATGTCCCAAATCGCAACTAAAATCCACAATCTCTTACAATTATTCAACTGCCCACACAGGGGACCATAATCCAAACTTAATCCATAACATCCAAACTAAATCAAAACAACAAGCAAGCAAGACTTCAAACGAAAATCCACTCGAGATACTTCTAAGTCTGTTATCACAATCATCAACTATTCCTCTTTCACTTCAACTGAAAATGATACTCGAAAACGTCAACAATAATGTTGGTGAGCTCGTAGGTTTGACCTTAAACCCAAAGCAGTGCCAATATTTCAACAGCGAACAATAGTGCTATATGACAGTGAATATATGTAAACAACCTTAGCATCACCGCTAATCAATAACCATATGTCACTTACGCACCTAAAGGGCCTACCAGCTGGAGCACTATATTAGGGCAGGACCACACACAAACCTGGGTAGGCGTACCCATCCGCTCCAATAATCACACAAATACTGGGTAGGCGTACCCATCCGCTCCAAATAATCATACATCACATAATATTCACATAACAGTCATAAGCACATATCTTGTCCCAAAAACAAAACCACATTTCGCACAGTTCAATTCAAAACATTTCAAAACACACTTGAGTATCATTTTCCCCCAACGGAAAAACAGTAAAAAGTAGGGCTACGAGAACTCACCTCAAGCAAGTCTTTAGCTACCCAATCTCAATCACACAAGCAAATGCAACGACGCCCGCACACGACCTAGTCCAGTTAATGTCCCATTTTAATCATCCAATTCCAAAACAATCTTCACGTTTGATGCATAGAGTTAGACGCGTTGTACAATTACCCAAAACAGTTTTTTAGTGGTGTGATGGTTGACGACTTATCTCCATAATTATATCAATCTCATTCTCCAATAATAATTACTTATACTATTTAGCGTAAATAGATAAGTAATATAATAAATATTTATAATTTTTAATTATAAATATATCTCGACAAGACCATTCGGTAACCTTAATCACTTTAAAATAATCATTATAAGGTTGAAAATGAAACGTTTACTCAAAATAAACACACTAGAGAAGTTTCGAGAAAAATTATATTTTTTGTCTTTTAGTGAATTTATTAAATAAATAAAATAATTAAATATTATTTTATTATTTAAAATCAAAAATCATGTTTTTAAGAAAATTTCTAAGTATAAACTTTTTACGAAATTTCGACATGACCCGTACGGTTATACAATGTTTTTCATGGTTTCAAACCTTATTTTCATCAATTTTCACAATTCACACTTTTCCGGCAAAATTCCAAAATCTATCTTTAATGCCTTACCAACACTTTTCCTTCAAAATATCATTCAATTATCACTTCGTTAAATACATTTTCCACTTTTTAAAAGTCTGTCAAAATTCTGATAACAACTACATATCGTCCATTAGGACATTTATAAGTCTAAAATATAATCCAAGTCCAAAATCAAGATCCATTTACATATATAAGTATATACTTATATATAGAAATAATTCGGACCACAATAAGCCCTCCCATTAAGCCGCGGCTCAAATAGGCTTATTGGGCCGTGAGTCTATAAATTCTAAAATACGTATATTAATCTTGAAAATAAGCTATTAATCTATGTAACGCTTTTGGTTACAACCATAAGCCTCAAAAATAATCCACAACATATGTCATAACACAAAAATAATCAAAATCACTTTCCTAGTGATTTTGAGAAAATACACGTGGCATATAAGCCCAAATAAGCCAAGAAATAGCTTAAAAAATTAGCCCGTATAACATACAAGTTTACTATCAAAAATAAGCATTCTAGCATTATATATTATTCAACCATCACGACCACAACATCAAAACTACAAAATCCCTCTTTTCTCTTTTTTACTATTCACGAACAAAACATCCCCATTTTATTTATTTCGCTTTCAAAAATCAATTTTCACAACGGTCAACTTGTACAACTAATATCTATGCATCAAAATAAACCCAAAAGGACAAATGAAATTTAAATTTGAAAACTTAACAAAAAAAATCTTAAATTTGTAATTTTGACACGAACCCGGACTCCAAAAACGTTGTTTAATGAATAAACCAAACACTAGAATCACCCCCGGAATAAAACACGTTCTTGATCAAAGTTCAACACTAGGTGGTTTTGTGTGGTTAGCGACGAACTCAAAACACCACCACACACGACTGGATGTGTGTTTTATTTTTTGAAATAAAAATGGAATTATGAGAAAACTAGTAGAAAAGATAATACTTGTTCAAAGCATCTCTAGAAAACAAGGCTAAAAATAAGCCTCCTTGCCCCCCCCCCCCTCTTGACCATTTGACCGGCCATGGTAACCCATGGGGTCTCGGCCTTTCTTTTCGTGTCGAAATCAACAATAAAAGCTCGTAAACTCAACCCGTAAAATTTACCCCAAGGTTAATAGGCATTTTATTCACCTTAAAAATACTTTCATACCAAAAGTATTCACATTAACATATTTTCCACTTTAAAACCCTTCAAAACCAATTTGGACATTAACAATGGTCTGACTAGTTTTTTCTGCATTTCCAAAAAAAATTCACGGGTCTAACCACCCCGGAATAACACATAATACACAATATATACCTTCCAAAAAGGGATTATTAATCACAATAAACCTCAAATCATCACATATCTCATAAAATCACCAACCGTCAACACGGTACAAAATCTAAATAAACTGCAAAAGTCAAATCTCAAAGGACTATAATGAAATACTCAGAACACAAAAAGGGCAAAGGTTATAGATAAAGGTACTCTGATCTGATAAGAGAGGAGAATACCTTAGTATCGAATTTTTTGATCATCTTAAAAACTGTGGAATAGTTTCATAGTTAACTCCCAGATCACCACAACTAAAAGGAGTTGCTGAGAGGAGAAATAGAACCCTGTTAGACATGGTTCGATCTATGATGAGTCGAGAAACACTTCCAATAAGCTTCTGGGGTTACTCATTTGAGACAGCAGCCGATATCTTAAATCTTGAACCCACTAAGAAGGTTTCGAAGATACCTTTTGAGATGTGGAAGGGAAAACGTCCTTCTCTTAGGCACATCAAAATCTAGGGTTGTGAGGTTTTTGTTAGACGAGAAGCTCAGGACAAACTAGAAGCCAGATCTAAAAAGTGTCTTTTCATCGATAATCCAGAAGAGTCATTTGGATATTTGTTTTACCAACCTAAGGATAATGTGGTATTTGTAGCTTGAAGATGAGTGTTCCTTGAGAGATAAATGATATCTAAAGAGGACAGTGGGAGTAAGATAGACCTTGAATAAATTCAAGAGTCTGTCGATAATGAACCTATAGTGAACACTGACACTCAACTAAAGGTGGTGACACCTGTTAAGCCTGATGATATATCCTTACCCATTCGCAGAACAAGTAGAAGAGTCACAACCTCCTCCTTCTACTATGGTTATCCTATTGAAGAGACAAGATTATGTAGTACACTAAGTGATTAGATGAGCCTTCTAAATACAAGGAAGCGATGCAAGCACCCTGAGGCCAGCTAAGTGAAGAAAGCTATAAAAAGCGAGATTCGTTCTATGTTTGATAACCAAGTTTAGAATTTGGTTGACACTACACCCGGTCTTAAGACGACGGGATGTAAGTAGATCTTCAAGAAGAAGACATACATGGATGGGAAAGTACACACTTATAAAGCTAGGTTGGTAGCGAAGGGTTATACTCAAACCTACGGGATTGATTATGAGGAAACCTTCTCACCAGCAGGAAAAGCGTAGAGCTACATGGAGGGGCCAGGAGAAGCAGCAGGACAAGACAGAAGAGAACCACATGCCACAGGAGGCACCCAGACAGCAAGACAGAGAAAGAAAGAAAGAAACACCAAAGACCACAACAATATCAGGTAGCAGTGAAATACAGAAGTCAATTAGGAAAAATGCTTGCCACACCTGCATTTCAAAGATTATGACATATGGCAATTGATGTAAGAACGGCTAATCCTTGAACAAAAACTGCTAGAGGATTTTTTATTGCACAACCAGAAGTTTTAGAAATGCAAAGATATCTAAAAGAGTGTACAAGCTTCAAAAGGCCATAATAGGACTTAAACAGGCGTTCTCGTAGCTGGAATCTCTGCTTCAAAGAGAAATCACACAGTTTCGATTTTCAAAGCAAGATGAGTCTGTATATAAGTCAAAGATCAGGGGAGTGTTGTAGCCTTTCTGGTAATATATGTGGATATAATACTAATCATAGAAATGATAACCTACCGTTACAAATGTAAAAGACTGGTTTGGGGAAAATGTCTCACGTATGAAAGATTTCTAAGGAGATGCAGCATACAATCTTGGTATTAAATATAGATAGTTCAAAATGTCTTATAGAAATGTAGTTCAGGACGACGTACTTTGATAATATTTAGAAAAGATTCAAAAAATGGATAATTCTAATAAGGGAAGCTACCCTTACATCATAGCAATAAAGATTAGATAAGTAATCCTATGTCCCAAAACTACTGAAGAACAAGAAAGAATGAGTCGAATCTAATATGCTTATGGCTTATAGGATCTATCGTGTATCCATGACGTGTACAAGGCCTGATGTCTCCTTTGCTTTGAGCTGTAAAGAATATCTTAAGTATTTACGAACTACTAAAGACAGGTTCTTAAAGTTTATGTGAAAAGAAAACTCAAGATTGACAGTTATTTTGGATGGCAAGTTGGCAAATAGATAAAGATGATAGTCGTTCACAGTCTGGTTGGATATTCTTGCTGAATGGGGGAGCGATAACATGGAAAAGTTCAAAGCAAGATACAGTAGGCCTGACTCCACATGTAGTCCAGAGTATATTGCATTTGTTAGGCTTCAAAGGAAGTATTATGGATGAAGAATTTCATTGGAATCTAAGAGATGTTCCGAACAGTAAAGACCCCTTGAAATATACAAAACGAATAATGAGAAGGGCAGTGCGCCTTGACTAAAGAACCCAAGGATCCCGGAAAGTCAAAGCATATTAAAGAAAATACCATTTTGTTCGGATAGCAAATAGAAGAAATGCAACAGTGAATTGTAAAAAACACAATACGATTAGAGGAAATCGATGATCCAATTCACAAAGCATTGGCTAGAGTCCAGACATAAGAACATCTAGCAGCAAGGATTAAAAGATAAAATACAGTTTTATTCGTTAGTTTAAATTTGAAACCTTATAAAAACATTATAAGCAATGATTTATATTGTAACGGATTTGGTGATTAAATAATAGATATTTGTTTATTTGCATGTGTGCTACCATTTACTATTGATTGTCATTGTGTTTCATTTTTTCATGTTTAGAATCCACTTCTTGAGTACTTAGTTTACTCAAACCTCCTTAGTCGTTCATATTATAGGAAGTAAGTATTGATTTAAGACTATTATTGAGTGTTAGTAGATTGTCTATAAAGATTAGACATAGCAAAGAGAATACTACAACACTCATGAGTACTTAATGGGAATTAAGTATAAGAGAAACCCGTACTTAGAGAGATTACTTCATGGATTAATATCATGAGTAATTCTAAGATAATAATATCTTCTATTCTTAAAATAAAGGTACACCGAGTTTCTAGTTTTTCAAGTTTGGTATACTTTAGTTTGTTCAAACACTGGGCGTAAATGCCAGTTATAAAGGATATGCTAGGTATAACATGATGAGTTGATTAGTTCTATGTATTCAAAGTTTATTTGTTCCCTTTTCCTAAATGGGAAAGCGATATCCATGGGCCCCTCAATATTTAAATGTTGACTTAAAGGTGCTAGGCCTAGCCGGGACTAAATTAATGTGTTCAATTCAGTTGTCTCATATAGTGAAATAACTAGAAATAGGGAAACATAATGTTGAACCTAGAGATTGATTAAAATCTATGTCTTAAGTTTATACGATATCAGTAGAACAAAGGAATAGTTGATCACTTATCTAAGGGCTATCTCTAAGATATAATTCAGAGTTCAACAGTTGCATTAGATGGAACTCTCTGCTTAGTTGATCAGGATAAACTTAGACCAATTATAGTTGATGACTTGTCTAAGTGGGAGACTGTTGGATTTAGTGTCCAAGTTCATAACTAATTGGTAAGACTGTTGCCAAAAGTAGAGTCCTTTTTGGGTTGCCCTTAGTGAACCGTTAAGAGAAATAATAAAGGAGAGATAATATTAATTAGAATTAATATTATATGTATAAATAATTGGTTTATTAATTTATTAATTGTTGGTAAATTAATTAGAAGCTAATTATAAAGAAGCATAGGCAGAATACAAACTAATACAAAGTGTATCAAGTTAAACGGGGCGGGAAGACCCAAGTGGGGCCTATGGGACGTTTTTAGGGTGTCCTACATCGCCCCAAAGAGGCATCCTAACCCCTCCCTCTCAATATAAATAGAGGGGCATGCCAAGGCTTTATTTGCCCATTCTCTCTTTCTCAATCCTACTCCTTGTAAGAGTCTTTCGTGCAACGGGACCTTAGGAGTTCAAATTCTTTTCTCTTTGGTTCGTGGGTGTGAGCTATTAGAGGTACTCTCGTTTGGGTTCTTTCCTCCAAGTTCGACCAAGGTGGTCTGCGTGTGAGAAATCCAATTTTATCAAAGGTTAGTATTTTCTTATTTATTTATTTATTTTAAGTTGCTTTTATTACTAGGTTGAGATCCTTTAGGGTTTAGTTCCCTTCTTGCCCTAGATTAATTGTTATTTCCGCTTCGTGTTAATCTAGTTAGGGTATAGAAAACCCATCATCAATGTCATCAAAATGGTATTATAAAAATCATGAGAAGTTTAGAGACTATTGTATCGCTAACAATGTCTTGGGAAGGTTTTAGTGATCGTTGTATCACTCACAACGTCTTGAAAATAAACGATACCATTGTGTATCTCACAATGTCTTGCAGATAAAGGATACCATTGCTGCACTCGCAATGTCTTAGAAGAGTTTTTGTATTTATAAAAATATAGTGATGCTCTGGTAAGTAGGTATAAGTGATCAAAAATAGTCAACATTTATATAAATTACTTTTAATTCTTTGCTGCGGATTTGGAGGTTGCATTCAGGAATTCTAACTTGCTTTGTTAGAGAAGCTTCAGGAAACGACCTACTTACAGGTACTCGTGGGGGGATTTTTTTTTTTTTTGGAGATCTGATCTCAGACAATATCTCTTTGGAAACATCTTCTACCAACTAAAATAAATTGTTTCATGGCAAAGGCAACAACACCAAATCAAGCATGGTTAGTTCGTTGATTTTCTCATCTTAACTTTAACATGAACAACCTACCTTCCAAGAAAGATATTATGAATGGCTTACCAAAGTTGAAATATGTTAAGGATCAAGTGTGTTCATATTGTGAATTAGGTAAAGCAAAGAGAAGCACCTTCAAGACAAAAACTATTCCAAGTTCTAAAGGAATGTTACATTTGCTTCATATGGAATTATGAGGTCACATGCGGGTTGAAAGAATCAATAGAAATAAATACATTCTGGTGGTCATAGATGACTACTCACGATACACATGAACTCATTTTTTAAGATCCGAGGATGAGACACCGGAAGTACTTAAAGACTTTCTAAAGATGATTCAACGAAACTTCAAGCTCAAGTCATTAACAATCGTACCGACAGAGGAACTGAGTTTTTAAACAATACTCTCCAGACATACTATAAAGAAAAAGGAATTGAACACCAAACATCAATTGCTCGAACACCTGAACAGAATGACGTTGTCAAAAGATGAAACTATACACTGGTTGAGGCTGCTTAAACAATGCTTTCGGCTTTTTAAGTTCCACTCTTCTTTTAGGCTAAAGCAATAGAAACAACATGTTACACCCAGAACATATCTCTCATAATCCCATACATGAAAAGACACCATATCACATCATTAATAACAGAAGACCTACTCTCAAACACCTTTACATCATTAGCTGCTCTTGTTACTTAGCCATAGATGTTAAAAACCTCAACAAGATGAAGGAGAAAGGGGATTCGTGTATTTTTGTTGTATATTCTACACAATCAAAGAGATATAGAGTCTACAACAAGAGAACCAAATTAACTGTTAAATCCATTAATATCAACTTTGATGATCTTAAAGAAGTAATGGCGTCAATACATAACAGTCTTCGCCCCGTGCTCAAATGACAACAGGCGTAGATTATGACAACTCTTGCCCCGTGACCCAATTACAAGAAGTTTCTCCTCCAGTAGACACATCAAATCTATCACTACATGATTTAGATTTACTATTCAATCCTATGTACAAAGAATATTTCACTGCAGGAAATCAAAGTGTGTCAAATTCTTTCACTCTCTGTGATAATCTTCAACAATATGATACACAGCCTACATTAGATGTTCAACCTACATCAAAACCAATAATTATACCAATAAATATCAATGCTGAGGAAAACAACACCGATCAAGCAACAAATGCACAATTTGAAGCATATGAGTTTATCAATCCATTTTATAAGCCGGTACAAGAAGTTCATGAGTCTTCCTCATGAATTATTAATACTTCAAACATGCATACATTTTACCAATGACAATGTTCAGAATACCATTGGACCAAAAATCATCCTTTAGAACAAGTTTATATAAATCCATCAAATCCAGTGTAGACAAGATGATAACTTTCTACAGTTCCTAAAATGTTCATGTTCGTGCTCACTGTTAGTACTGCTGAACTGGAGAACATCGCGCATGGATCAAAGCAATACAAGAAGAGCTTCATCAATTTGACAGACTCAACGTCCGGGAACTTGTTGACAAACCTTTTGGAAAGATTGTGATTAATCTAAAGTGATTATGGAAGAACAAGAAAGATGAAGACAATACTGTTATTCGCAATATGGCATGACTTGTAGCTAAGGGATATCATCAGGAAGAGGGTATTAATTTTGCATAGTCTTTTGCACTAGTTGCTCGCTTGGAACCAGTTTGGATTTTTGTTGCCTATGTTGCACACAAATCCTTTCCTATCTACCAGATGGACGGTAAAACGGTTTTTCTTAATGGTACACTAAAGAAAGAGGTATATGTAAGTCAGCTAAATGGGTTCGTTGAACCAGATCATCTAAAAAAAGTCTATCGTCTTAGGAAAACACTTTATGGATAGAAGCAAGCTCCAAGAGCCTGGTATGATAAACTCTCGACATTCTTGATATCCAAAGGTTTCACTAAAGGTACTATAGACCCCACTCTATTTACGATAAGATACGAGGAGGACATTATACTTCTGTAAATTTATGTAGATGACATAATTTTTGTGTCTGCAAACCCAAAATTTTCTAAAAAGTTTGTAAAACTAATGTACAGTAGATTTGAGATGTCATTAATGAGGAAATGAAAATTCTTTTCAGGACTTCAAATCCACCAATCCTTATGAGGTATCTCTATCAATAAGGCTAAGTATGCTTTAGAAATACTCAAAAAGCATGGAATGGACAAATGTGAGAGTATTGGTACACCAATGGCCACTAAACCTAAGTTGGATGCACATCTGACTGGAACACCCGTAGACCAAACAAGATATCGAAGTATGATAGCGTCACTCATGTATCTTACTTTCAGTAGACCAGACTTAGTACAAGTAGTATGTTACGGTACACGTTATTACACAAGACCAGTGAAAAAGCACATCAAGGAGGTTAAAAGGATATTTTGGTATTTAAAGAGTACCATTAACATGGGACTCTGGTATACGAAGAATTCTGCTTTTATACTAACCGCTTTTTCAGACGTTGACCATGCAGGTTGTCTTGAAACATGCAAAAGCACTTCTGGGGGAATACAATTCTTAGGTGACAAGCCAGTTAGTTAGATGTCCAAGAAGGAGGATTGCACCACAATGTCAACTGCAGAAGCAAAGTACACGGTGTTATCTGCGAGTTGTTGTAGCATCTCGTATTTTGCGGTCAACATTTTAATTGAGCCTTAATTCTATTTCTAATTTTTATGGAATTTATTACTTTTGTTTTTAGTCATTTTAACAAAAATCATCGTTTTATCCAGTTACGAATCGTGCCTTGAATATTTATCCATTTTAACGTCTGAGAAATCAATAATTCTATATTTTAGCTTTGAGAGCTTATTTATTTTTATTTTAATACTTTTCGACTTTTAATTAAGTTTAGTCAAAAACCGTGTCGAAGAAATCACGTTATTAAAAGAATTATCAAGTTAAATAGGTTATTGAGCCCGGAAACAAAGCAATACAACCAATTAGCAAACAAAAGCCCAACTAAGCCCACCCTTTAGGAGGGGGCCAGTTATAAGCTTAACCAAAACAATAAATATGTATTTTTTTTTTATTTTGGGAATTATACTAGTGCTAAAACTTTTATAAAAAGATCTCTTCCTAAATGCTGGTGTACATACCAAATCAAATCCACTCCCTTATTTTTTTATAATCGAATCCTACAACTCCCAATACATACAACGACCATATTTTTTTATTTTATTCCTGTCGATACAAACTAGGAAGATTTATACTATATATACATTGCATAACCCATAAACACGCATGATACTTCTGTCAAAACCAAATTCCCACGCCTGTTACTCCTTGTTTCTCTCTAGTGTTCAATCTACAACACCAAGAATACCATCATTTAATCTTCAATTATCCTCCAAATCATCTCCATTCTACTCCAAATTCACTATTATATAAACCATTATCATTCCTTACCATTCAAAAACACCATACAAAGGTTTTCTTGATTCTTGATTTTTAGGGTTTTATTGATTTCAGGTCCAAGAAAGGTTTCTAGGGTTTGTTGGTAGTAATTGGTACAAGATTTGAAGAACAAAAATTAAGTTAGGGTTTGTTTGGTGTGTGTGATAAGTCGGCAGCCTAGGGTTCAAAGGAGGGGGTTTTTGTTGATTTTTGATATTCTATTTTCATAGCATTGTAAGCTTCTATAATCCTCCTTTTTGATTTTAATTTATTTTGTTTTTGCATTTGCTTGATTTCTAGTTTTTACAAGCATGCATGTTCATAATCTTTGGATTCTTGATTTGAACTAAAAGTTGATTTTATGAAGTATGGGATTTGTTTTGGAGATGTGTAGTGGCATTGTATGAGGATTGGTTGTGGTTTGGATGAGCTGAAACGTAGGTTTTCATAAGTATTTTTGGCTTGGAGCCTAACAGTAGCTGAAACGTAGGTTTTCCTAGTATTTTTGGTTGAGCCGTATGATTAATTACAAGGTGTATAGAGGTAGTGTCTTTAGCTCCATGTTTATATATGAAAGGTCAACCAATTCCACCGGATTAGGGAGATAATGGTCAAAAAAACAAAAAAAAAATTACAAAAATAGGTCAAGCCTGGACCTTTGAATTGTAAAAATGTTTAATCTCCAAGTTCTTGAGCTAAAAGTATGTGTTATTGTAAAGCTTGGTGCTCAGTACTAGAAACACCATAGGAAGCTCCAGAAATCTGCGTCATATCCATTGCTATTATAGATTAGGAATTTTATGGTCTTTTTCCGTAAATTTAGAAATTGAAGAGAAAGATTCTGGTAGAGTCATCGGGGTAAGAAGGTTCCTTTTCACCATGGTTCAGAAACATTCCAAAACGGGGCTTTCCTTTTTTGAAAACTAGACTTCAAGCTCTTTACATAGGTGAAAGGCCTTGTGAGATATAAACCAATTATAGATAAGAAGAACATAGTACGATGAACATGAGTCAATTAGAATTTCAATTTTTACGTCTAGTCTAAAAATTGTAAACGTATATATAACCGTAGCTAAAATTTTAAATTAGACCGCAAAACTTGGTAGTTACTTAAGTCCATATAAGATCAGGTCACACATCATGTTGGGGAGTAAAAATACCTTGGTTAAGCCTAAGTGCAATGTGCTACATATCTTAGAAACATATCATATACTTGTCAAATTTTGCTTACGTATTGTTTTACTTATATATTATACTAAGTCGCGTCACATCTTAAAGTCGCTAAAGGCTAAATCATTAGCACTTTCATATCTTAGATGATTTTCTACTCCTCGCATGTCATCATCTTACTACTTACATCAGTTTCAAAGCCCCGAAAAACCAATCGCCAAACCAAAAAAAACCCAATAATAACCCATGGCCATAAAAGCATCACAGCGAAGAACCCATTTCCTTTAATAGTTTTTTCTTTAAACTGATTTCCGGGGTGAGAAAGATGCTAGATTTATAAGCAACATATTGATTCTATTAACTCGAGCTTTACATGAATTATTTACTAAAGCCTTACTTGCCTACCACGATGATTTCAAATACAAGTTTGATACATGGTTTTTACTACTGAATTTATTAAACTTGATTTGCTACTACATGATTTGAGAACATACTGCTTGTTTTAAAATGGACACAAGTGCTTGAAGGGTATGCCTGACCCGATTATGAAATTATCTGCATGAGTCGCTATTGCCAAAGTCCCTAATTTCATGAACCGTCAATTTCCTTGTAGGGATGGAGCGCTAGTATGAATAATAGAACTATTTTGGGATGACCCACACCATTTGTCGGGGGTATTGTTGTAAATCCTTTTTGAATCAACCCTAACTCCGTTAACAAATAATATGTATTGAGAAATCCAGGTATGAGGCAATAATACCTACTTTAGGGGCAAACTATAATGCATATGATATGCGTTATTGTCAAGGTTTCAATGTCAGAGCTCCAATGCGGTAATGTTGAATTATACTTGAAAGATACTGTCACTAATGATTCTGATCTTAACCATGTGGTCCACAATTGAATATTTCTTGATTATGAATCAGACTACAATGGAGATTTTCTGAAGTAATGCTTTTACATCGATTTGTAACGCTTTCTTTCTAACTGAAATATTTCTTAAATTAATTCCAATAACTGCTTTTACTTAAACATATGAATTCACCAACTTTATTTTTGAACCGTGTTTACATTTATTTTCTCAGTTTATAACTTGCGAGTATAAGCATTGGGATCATTTGGAGTCGTAGCTGGATGTCAAACTTAAACTTGGTTTTCTTCACATTCGATAATTGGTTTTCTTTAAAAATACAAATGAGTCGCGTTTGAACCTTGTAATTTTGTTCTAAGGAAATTATTGGGACCTGTTAACTCTAATATTTTAATAAATTGAAATGTTGACATTTTTATTAAACGTTTCTTTTGAGGTCGTATCCATAGACTTGTTGTTGAATGTATAACTATGAAGTTGCACCCCAAGTGGTATTCCGCTGCGTTGTTGTGATTTTGACGGTGTTACAGATTGATATCAGAGCCACTGGTTATAGAGAACTAGGTCGTTTTTAAAACATAAACTATACCGTTTTTCAAAAAAATTTAAGAGTCATTCACCGTTGTTCGATATCCGCGCTTGCTTGCTTTCAGGTAACTTATATGCTCCCTTTGCATCCATATTGTGCTTAATCAAATAAAATGAATATATATTGCTTGGATAATATTTTTCCCTACCAACGCACTCTTATGACGGTCATACATTTGCCTTATGTTCGTTATATATTGACGACGTCCCGACTATCGAGTCACATCCAGCTTTTCTTATTTTCTCCCTCGAACGTCAATACTAGTACTATATAAGGATACTTGTACATATATGAGCTACTTTCTTCTCAAATTCTTACGCTTATCTTAGGGATCACCACCATCTATATATAAAAGAGTAATTCATATAATGTTGACTATTAACGGTTTACTTTCATCTATTTTTTGGAACTGTTCGAGAACAGTTTTTAGTTGTGAAGTAAGAATAAATTTTAGCTTGAGGTTTGTGACCATAGTAATTGTTGGGTAAATCAACATACAAGGTGTATGTGAGGCTTTGGATGGAACGCCAACTCTTCTGGATGGTCGAGATACGACCAAAACCGTGGAAACAAACTTAGTGTGTACCCATAATTTGTAATGCAGATAGTATAGGTGCTATACAACTAATTTTATTTTGGACTTGGATGCTACTGGTTTCCAAATTGTGAAGGGTAAAACATATGAGACCATTTGTTCAATGATAAATCCGTAACTATTCTGGATGAATGAGTTACGACCAAAATGGCGAAACTAATTAGAAAATTGGTAACCAATTTTCAAACTGATATTATGGTCCGGAATGTTTCATACTAAGTACGTTCATTCTCAAACCAGAACCTATAGGAATTAGAATAAACTTAGACATGAGCTTTCGTTTCGGGTCAAACGGAGTTTATTAAAAATGGGGAAAATGCTAAAAATGGTAGAGAGAGAAAAACTTTTTTAAATAATCAGATTTGGCACATGAGTGGTAAATGAAACATCACATAGGATCTTGAACACTTTGAGTATTTATCTTGTAAACCTCAGTAAACTAGAGTACTAACATCATGATTAAAGGCTAAAACCGTTTGTTTATTACCTATTTAAATTAACGGATTTTGAAATATAGGTCCATTAAGGTCAGATTACGAAGGGCTAGAAAGTTGTTTATGTAAAGGTTAATTACCTAACAAAAGTGTATCAGTACTTATGGTAAGTCTTAATAAGTTCTTTTTCTTTGATATTTTAGAGCGATGCAAGTGACTTCGAAACATGTAACGTGACTTTATTTTATTACCTTTAATAAAAAATATTGACATTCTGTACGTTTGTCAATTCCACTATTATATTTTATTGTTTCGACTCCGAGTTCGAACACTCTTCGTATGCATATGAATCGCGAAAGTTGTGTTTTTTGTAATCCATTGTTTTGAATCCTTCCAATTGATGGGAGTACGACTTTTATCTTTTCACCTCGGATCGTGCCGAGGTGTGCTTATTGACACTTACTCTATGGATCATGATGGACTTTTTATCTAACGCCTCATTTACTCTTGCTTGTTCTTCTTTTGAATTTGAAGTAATCATAAGCTGTCAAGTAGACACTCCTTTTAACTTATTGTAACATTGTTTCATGATATTGTGTATGTGGTCGGCCCATGCTATAAGTAGGATGATTTATAAATCGTTCCTTATGAAATGAAATGGGACGCTCTTCATTTTAATAAGGAAATTATAAAAACCGGCCACGAACCTTAAGTTTATAAAATATATACAGTACAAGATTGGGAACCCTCTATTTTAATTGACAAATTAAAATGATTGGGCTTATGTGTATCCGACATAGCGTATGTTCGGTCCGTTGCAAATCATTTCTTTAGGCAATGTAACATCATTCGACTTCGTAATATGTTATATGGATTATTCCAGACTGTGTATCAAAACCGTCGCAAACCCTATGAGACAGGGGTCGAATAGAGCACACGGGACTGCGCTAGAAAGATCCTTAAGGTTGTGAAACTGTAAGCATCTCGTATTTTTGCGGTCAACTTTTAAACAGAGCCTTTAATTCTATTTCTAATTCTTATTTTAAAAGGAATTAATACTTTAGTTTTTAGAGCCATTTATAACGAAAATGCGTCGTTTTTAGCCTAGTTATAATCGTGCCTTGAATATTATCCAATTTAACGTCTTAGAAATCAATAAATTCCATATTTTAGCTTTGAAGCTATTTATTTTTATATTATTACTATTCAAACTTTTAATTAATTTTAGTCAAAAACACGTCAAAAAATCACGTTAATAAAAGAATTTTGAGTTAAATCGGTTATTGGGCCCTAAAACAAGTAATACAACCAATTTCAAACAAAAGCCCACCCTTTAGGAGGGGGCCGGTTATAAGCTTAACCAAAACATAAAATATGTAATTTTTTTAATTTAGTAATATACTAGTGCTAAACGTCTTATATAAAGAATCTGCTTTCCTAAAATTCCTAGTGTACAAAACCGAAATCAAATAATCCACTCCCTTATTTTTTTGAAAACCGAACTCCTACAACCCTCATACATACCACGACCACCATTATTTTAATTTTAATTCATGTTCGGAAACAAACTAGGTAAGATTTATACTAAACTATACATTACATAACCCAGTAAACACGCATGATACATCTGTCAAAACCAAATTCCCACCCTGAATAACCATGTTTTCTCTCTAAACTGTTCGAGATAACAACACCGAGAACACCAACATTCAATCTTGAATTATTGCTCCAAAAACATCTCCATTTCTACTCCAAATTCACTATTTATAAAAACCTTGAATCATATCCCTTACCATTCAAAAACATGAGACCATACAAAGGTTTTCTAGATTTCTTGATTATGGGGATTTATTGATATTGGGTCCAAGAAAGTATTTCCTAGGGTTTGTTGGTAGTATTGGTACAAGTATTTGAAGAACAAAAATAAATGTTAGGGTTTTTTTGCTGTTTGTGAAAAGTCGTGTCAGCCTAAGGTTATCAAAGGATGAGGCTTTTGTTATTTTTGTGACTTCTATTTTCATAGCAATGTAAACTTCTAAAATCCTCCATTTAGATTTTAATAATATTTTTTGTTTTTGCATTTGCTTGATTTCTAGTTTTTACAAGCATGCATGTTCATAATCTTTGGATTCTTGATTTGAACTTTAAGTTGATGTTATGAAGTATGGGATGTTTTCGGAATGTTAGTGGCATTTTATGAGGATTTGATGTGGTTTTGATAACTTAGAAAAGGGTTTGGAAGAGTTTTGTAGTGACTGTTTTTGAACAATAGCTGAAATGTAAGTTTTCCCAAGTATTTTTTGCTTGGAGCCTGTGATTAAATTACATGGGTGTATAGAGGTAGGTCTTAGCTCCATGTGATAGATTTGATGGTCAACACCAATTCCCTTTCGAATGAGGTAGATATGGTCAAAATACGAAAATAGGTAAGCATGGACCTTTGATTGGAAAACGAGTTTAATCTCCATGTTCTTGACTAAAGTTAGAGTTTTAAAAAGCTTGGAACAATACTAGACACCAAAGAGGAAGCTCCATCATTACCTCATTATCCCTTATTTCTTAATTATAGATTAGATTTATGTGTTCCCTTTTGCCGAAAAAGTGTAGAAATTCATGAAAATTCATGTATAGTCTTAGTATAAAAGGGTCCATTTTCACCAAGGTATCGAAAACAATTTCATAAAAACGCGCTTACATTTTGAAAACTAGACTTCAAGAGCTTTCCAGATGTGAAGGACTTGTGTTTATACCATTTATAAATTAGATGATACAAGTCGATGAACATGAGTCAATTGCAGAATTTCAATTTTTACGTCTAAAAATTGTAAACGTATATATAACCGTAGCTAAAATTTGAATTAGACTGCGAAACTTGGTAGTTAATTAAGTCCATATAAGATCAGGTCACACATCATGTTTGGGAGTAAAATACCCTGGTTAAGCCTAAGTTTAATGTGCTACATATCTTAGAAACATATCCTATACTTGTCAAATTTTGCTTACGTATTGTTTTACTTATATATTATACTAAGTCGCGTCACATATTATAGGTCGCGGCTAAATCGTTGGCACTTCATCTCTTAGTTGATTTCTTGCTCGCTCGATCATCTTCTACTTACAGTGAGTTCATAGCCCCACCTTTTCTCTTTTAATAGTTTTCTTAAACTGTTTTCGGGGTGAGAATACATGCTCGTTTTATTAAGCAACTTATTGATTTCTATTACTCAAGCGTTACATGAATGTTTTTACTAAATCCTTTACTTGCCTACCACATGATTTCTAATACATGTTTGATACATGGTTATTTACTACTGAATTTATTAAAGCTTGATTTGCTTACTACATGATTCGAGACCATTGATTATCTATTTATAAGACCGTGAGTTTTGAACATACTGCTTGTTTTAAAATGGACACAAGTGCTTGAAGGTTATGCCTTACCCGATTATGAAATTATCTGCATGAGTCGATATTGCCAAAGTCCCTAATTTCATAAACCGTTAATTGCCCTCTAGGGGTGAGAGCTAGTACAATTAATAGATCTATTGGGTTGACCACCCTGTCCGGGGGTTTGATTCAAATCCTTTTGATCACCCAAACTCGTTAACGGATAATTTGTATTGAGAATCCTAGGTATAAGGCAATAATACCTACTTTAGGGGCAAACTATAATGCATATGATATGCGTTATTGTCAAGGTTTCAATGTCATGAGCTTAATGCGGTAATGTTGAATTATACTTGAAATACTGTCGCTGGCTGATCTTAAACCTTGTGGTCCACTACTGAATATTTCTTGATTTATTGAATCACTACTTGGAATTTCTGAAGTAATGCTTTTAAACGTTGTAACGCTTCTTTTCTTACTGGAATATTTCTTAAATTATTTCAATAATGCTTTTACTTAAAACTATGAATTCACCAACATTATAGTTGACGTTTTTGCATGTATTTTCTTAGGTTATTATCCTGCTAGCTAAGCATTGGGAGCATTCGAGTTGTGTGGATATCAAAACTTTAAGTACTTGGTTTTCTTCACATTCGATAATTGTTTTCTTTAATATACAAATGAGTCACGTTTGAACTCTTGTAATTTTTGTTAAAAGGAAATTATTAGGACATGTCTAACTCTGATATTTTATTAAATCGAATGTGACATTTTATTGAACGTCTCTTTTGAGGTCGTTTTCCATAACTTGTGTGTATGAACTATGAAGTAGCACCCCAAGTGGTATTTCGCTGCGTTGTTGTGATTTTGGGGGTGTTACAGTTGTGCTCAAGTTCTTTGGATGAGAACACAGCTTAAGGATTATGGCTTTGACTATAAAAGAATTCCATTGTTCTTTAACTCTCAGTCAGCCATAGCCATCTCGTGCAACCCTGTGCAGCACTCCCGTACCAATCACATTAATGTTCGCTACCATTTCATAAAGGAACAGGTTGAACGTGGTATTGTCAAACTATACTGTGTCAGAACTGAATACCAGTTAGTCTGTGACAACTGTGCTTTGAGCAGGTTAGTCAAACCGTTGGTATGGACTTGAACATCATTATGTGTTGATATGAGTTTGGCTACCAATCCATGAAGCGTGATCGTCTCATTGTAATTGAGTTTATGGTTGTTATGGGCATTTCATTTTTGTCACATTTTAGTGACAATGATAATGATGGTATAGTTCTATGTGTGTATGTATTTATATGTATATGTATACGTATTTATATCTTTAAGTGTTAGTAGTAGTAAAATTAAAAGTTTAGTTTAGAAAATATAAAAATTAGAACTTAGTATTATTTTTTCTAAAAAATCACAGTAGCTCGCAACTCATTGGGGAGCTATGGGATGTAAGGATTATCATCAATTAGGTGCTTTAGTATTTTATTTATGGTCATGAAGTGACTACGAAATTTAGCCATAAATTGTAAAAGTAGAAGTTAATGGATAAGGTCATATAGGGTATGAGAATGATTTGGGAGATGTATTTAAATGACTGTAAACTTAGTGTAAGGTTTAGAAGTCCATCATATGATTGTTACATTGGCTTGGGCATTTGACCTAACCGAGTGTAACTTGTGTTTTTGTTGTGTTTAGATTGTGTGCAAGATTTTGTCAAGTAGCTGAGCATCAGGTGAGTTTCATAGTCCTATTTTTACTTTATTTTCTTGGGATGAAAATGATGCAAAATATGTTTTGAAATGTTTTTTTTTGGAACGACGATTTTATTAGAAACAAAAACTAGCAAGGAGCTAGATTACAAAACAATAATATAGGGGTTT
>BQNB010010071.1:4862-25239 GCA_026074375.1 Tanacetum coccineum
GATTACATACCAGGCCCAGAGGATCCACAGACACCGCCAGTTCCTCAGGACGAGGATGAGCGTGAGCCTATGTTCGTACAGGCACATGATCCTGACTACGTGCCAGAGCCTATATACCCTGAGTATATACCATTAGAGGATGAGCATAAGTTTTCGACTGAGGAGCAGCCAATCCTTCCTGTTGATTCACCTACTGCTGAGTCACCCGGATATGTTACTGAGTCGGATCTCGAGGAGGATCCAGAGGAGTACGAGGATGATGAGACAAAGGATGGTCCGGTTGACTATCCTATGGACGGGGGAGATGATGGAGACGATGATGACGAGGATGATGAGGATGAGGATGATGAGGACGAGGAAGAGGAAGAGGAAAAGGAAGAGCACTTAGCTCCGGCCGACTCTGCTATTGTTGTACTTGTTAATGAGCCTGTTTTCCCACCTGAGGGAACATAGCCTGTTATACCACCACCCTCCACTAACATTACTATTGGGGCTAGGATTACCTTACTGTTCGGCCTTCAAGACTTCCATATCCCATCAACCAGAGGCAGAGGTTGAGAGACTTTTCGCCATGACTACTCCTCACCATCAACCACCTATCTCACTATCACCACCCTCTGCAGGGGAGCGCACCACCCTCTGCAGGAGAGCGCCTTGCTAGGTGCACAGCCCCACCTGCACATTCATCACCACTACATATGCCATCACCATTACTACCATCATCTGGGTGTCCAACCCAAATCCAAACACCCAAGATAGTATCCACTCAGGCCCTTATTGATGCAGTTACTGACGTATTACCATCACCTCCACTACCACCATTACCACCCTCTCTATACATACCACCACCTGTTGACCGTAGGGATGATATCCCCGAGTCTGAGTAGCCACCTCGCAAGAGGTTGTATTTGTCCACTCTAGGCTCTAGATATTAGGTCGAGGAGAGTTCTACTGCTAGACCTACTAGAGGTCGGGGGATAGATTATGGGTTTGTCAGCACAGTAGATGCTGAAGAGAGGCAACAGGGGATTAGAGATATTAGGTACGGTATTAGGGATACTTAGGTAGATTCGGCAGAGGCAGTTCCTGAGATAGCACCTATGACCGTGGGAGAGGTCAATGCAAGGGTCACAGAGCTTGTTGAGCTCCATGAGCATGATACACAGGACTTGTATGCTTTACTAGTGGATGCTCAGGATAGTAGGTCTTGTATATCATAGCAAGTCGATATAGACTCACAGCGGGTCGATTTACTTATGGGGGATAGGATGACTCTCCAAGAGACAGTATAGATGGTATAGGAGGAGGCCTATGCTTCCCGAGAGGCTCTGGCTCACTCGATAGGATTTAGTCAGGTGACTCATCAAGAGCTTCATACCCATCGTGATCATGTGTATTCACACGAGACCCATCTCCAGGCACACCAGACACAGCTACAACTGCAGGGTACTCTCATTCAGACACAACATTAGGTACATAAGACTCGCTTCCAGATGAAGCAGGCTGAGTTAGCAGTGCTTTGAGAGACGTAGGCATCAGGCACAGATGGTAGAGACTCTCCGAGTCATTATGGACATGAGGCGAGAGATGAGCGACATGTAGGCCAAGTTGTTAGCACTGTGAGAGCAGCAGAGGAGAGCTAGACAGCCAGGATCAGAGGCTAGGATTCCAGATCACCAAGATGCTTCTTAGGATGCTAACAGACACATCCAGTGATTATGTTATTTTATCTTGCTAGGTCATTGTACAGGCATGTTAAGTATTAGGGGTTTTCCCCGCTAACATAGCCTTAGATCTTTTGTATTGTATTTTGTGTAATCTGACAACTATTTCATGTAAAATTTCCAAAGTTATGAATGAAATGGATGTGTTATGTCATACTATATACCTCTCTTATGTTGATATCTCATCTATACATTATTATATTTTGTCATATAACCTCATGTTTTGTCTTTTGTGATCTAGACAAATCATGGCACCTATTACTAGAAGAGGACTGAATACCCCTGTTAACAACACCAACCCAAACAACATGACTCCAGAATCCATCTAAGTAATGATTGACCAAGCTCTTTTGCGAAACTCCACCAATGGAGATGGAAGTCATAGTTCGCACGAGGATAACCGAAGGAACGTGCAAACTGCGCGCCCTTGTTTTTACGCTGACTTCATGAAGTGTCAACCTTTGAACTTCAAGGGGACTGAAGGCGTGGTCAGTTTGACTCGGTGGATTGAGAAGATGGAGTCAGTTTTCAATATCAGTGGTTGTGCTATTGAGAATCAAGTAAAGTTTGCCACCTGCACTCTGTTAGGTGCTGCTTTGACTTGGTGGAATGGTCAGATAAGAACCTTAGGTCCTGAGGCATATGCAATGACTTGGGAAGTACTCAAGAAAAAGATGACGGACAAGTATTGTCCGCAGGGTGAAATCAAGAAATTAGAAATCGAGCTGTGGAACCTAAAGGTCAAGGGGAACGATGTTCCAGCATACACTGAACGTTTCCAAGAGCTAACCCTGATATGTACCAAGTTTGTTGCCAACGAAACCAAGAAGGTTGACAAGTACATCAGTGGACTTCCTGACAACATTTATGAGAACGTCAAATCTGCCAGATCCAATACGTTGGATGAGACTATTGAGTTGGCCAACGACTTGATGGATCAGAAACTCCGCACCTACGCAGAAAGGCAGTCTGACAACAAAAGGAAGGCTGATGATTCATCCAGAAACAACCATGGTCACCAGCAACAACCCTTCAAGAGGCAGAATGTTGCCAAGGTCTACAATATGGGGACAGGCAAAAAGAAGCCTTATGTGGGATCTTTGCCCAAGTGCACCAAGTGCCATCTTCACCGCAATGGCCCGTGCACCCAGACGTGCCGTAAGTGCAACAAAGTAGGGCATTTTGCTCGCGATTGTAGGAGTACTGGTAACACAAATGTTGCTAATACTCATAAGGGAAATGGTTGTTTTGAATGTGGAGCACCAGGGCATTTCAAGAGAGATTGTCCTAAGTTGAAGAATAAGGATGGAGGGAATGGGAATGCACAAGGCTGGGTTTATGCAGTTGGGAATGCAAAAAAGAGAGGAAATGCATCGGGAAACCCGGATGCTAATGTCGTCACGGGTATGTTCCTCTTAAACAACCACTATGCATCTATCTTATTCGACACTGGTGCCGATAGAAACTTTATATCTACTGCATTTAGTTCCTTGATTAACATCACCCCAACTCCATTAGAAAATAGTTATGATGTCGAATTAGATGATGGGAAAATAGTCAGGTGAGACACTATTATACAAGGTTGCACTTTAAATTTCTTAGACCATCCGTTCAACATATATCTAATGCCCGTAGAACTGGGTAGTTTCGATGTCATTATCAGTATGGACTGGTTAAGAAGATGTCACGCCATGATCGTGTGTGATGAGAAACTTGTTCAAGTTCCCTATGGGAATGAAACTTTGACTTTTTGTGGCAACGAGAGTAGCAACAAGAGAGAATTTCGGTTGACAGTTATCTCATGTTCAAAAGCTCAAGAGTACATGGCAAAAGGATGCCAGGTCTTTTTGGCACAGATATCCGCCAAGAAAGAGGAGTACAAGTCAGAAGGAAAACAAATAAAGGACGAACCAATCATCTGAGATTTTCCATAAGTATTTCCCTAGGACTCGCCAGGTCTTCCTCTGGCTCGACCAGTGGAATTCCAAATCGACTTAATTCTAGGAGCCGCGCCCATAGCTCGAGCAACATATCGATTGGCTCCATCCGAAATGAAAGAATTATCGGAACAATTACAAGATCTTTCCGACAAAGGATTCATAAGGCCTAGTTCTTTACCTTGGGGAGCCCCGGTCTTGTTTGTCAAAAAGAAGGATGGGTCATTCAGGATGTGCATCGACTACCGTGAGTTAAATAAGCTGACAGTGAAAAATCAATATCCACTTCCGAGGATTGACGATTTATTTGATCAACTCCAGGGATCTAGTATTTATTCGAAGATAGATCTGAGATCAGGATATCACCAGCTTAGAGTACGAGAGTAAGACATTCCAAAGACGGCATTCCAAACTCGGTATGGCCATTACGAGTTCCAGGTTATGCCATTCGTACTGACAAATGCACATGCGGTATTCATGGACCTCATGAACTGAGTATGCAAGCCTTACTTGGATAAGTTCATAATTGTCTTCATCGATGACATACTTATTTATTCAAAGGACGAGAAAGAGCATGCAGAACATCTCAAGGCCATTTTAGAATTGCTTAGGAAAGAGAAGTTGTATGCCAAATTTTCAAAATGTGAATTTTGGATTCCGAAGTTACAATTTCTCGGACACGTCATTGATAGCAGAGGCATACATGTGGATCCAGCCAAGATAGAATCTATCAAAGATTGGGCGTCTCCTAAGACACCAATGGAGATCCGTTAATTTTTAGGTCTTGCTGGTTACTATCGAAGGTTCATCGAAGGATTTTCAAAGATTGCTAAATCAATAACGAAACTTACTCAAAAAGGAATCAAGTTCGACTAGGGTGAAAAGGAAGAGAACGCTTTTCAGTTAATAAAGCAGAAGTTGTGTAGTGCACCAATTCTGGCTTTACTTGAAGGGAGAGAAGACTTTGTGGTCTACTGTGATGCGTCACACAAGGGTTTAGGTGTTGTATTGATGCAAAGAGAGAAGGTGATTGCTTATGCTTCTCAACAACTAAAAGTTCACGAGAAGAACTACACCACTCATGATTTAGAACTTAGATCGGTGGTATTTGCTCTAAAAATATAGAGACACTACCTTTAAGGATCTAGATTCACCGTGTTCACCAATCATAAAAGCCCACAACACATTCTCGATCAGAAGGAACTTAACATGAGGCAACGCCGTTGGCTAGAGTTTTTAAGTGATTACGATTACAACATTCGTTATCATCCAGGGAAGGCAAACATAGTGGCTGATACGTTGAGCCATAAGGAATGGATTGAGCCATTACGGGTTTGAGTCTTAGTTATGACAATTGGCTTGGATCTTCCCAAACGAATATTAGAAGCTCAGATCGAAGCCCAGAAACCAGAGAATCTCGTGAATGAAGACGTAGTCGGTATAATCAGAAAGGATATACCCAAGGAAAGATTGGAACCACGTGCCGATGGAATACTATGTTTACACAGCAGGAGTTGGTTACCTTGCTATGGAGACCCGTGATTATGCACGAATCCCACAAGTCGAAATATTCTATCCATCCTGGTTCCAAAAAGATGTACCAAGATGTGAAGAAATTATATTGGTGTCCAAACATGAAGGTTGACATCGCCACGTATGTTATCAAATGCTTGACGTGTGCGAGGGTCAAGGCTGAACACCAAAGGCCATCAGGACTGTTAGTACAACCAGCAATACCCGAGTGGAAGTGGGATAATATCACGATGGATTTTATCACCAAGCTTCCTAAGTCGTCACAAGGTTTTGACACCATCTGGGTGATTTTGGATCGACTTACAAAATCTGCTCACTTCTTGCCAATAAGGGAGAATGATCCATTCCAAGAGAATATTAGAAGCTTAGATCGAAGCCCAGAAACCAGGGAATCTGGTAAATGAAGACGTAGGCGGTATAATCCGAAGGGATATACCCAAGGAAAGATTGGAACTGTGTGCCGATGGAACACTATGTTTACACGGCAGGAGTTGGATACCTTGCTATGGAGACTTAAGATCCATGATTATGCACGAATCCCACAAGTCAAAATATTCTATCCATCCCGGTTCCGAAAAGATGTACCAAGATGTGAAGAAACTATACTGGTGGCCAAACATGAAGGCAGACATCGCCACCTATGTTAGCAAGTGCCTGACATGTGCAAGGGTCAAGGCCGAACATCAAAGGCCATCGGGATTGCTAGTATAACCTGAGATACCCGAATGGAAGTGGGATAATATCACGATGGATTTTATCACCAAGCTTCCTAAGTCATCGCAAGATTGTGGATCGACTTACCAAATATGCTCATTTCTTGCCAATAAGGGAGAATGATCCATTAGACAAATTGGCAAGGTTGTACTTGAACAGGATAGTAGCAAGACACGGGATACCTGCTTCAATTATCTGTGATCATGATGGGAGATTCACATCCAATTTCTAGAAATCATTTCAGAAAGCTTTGGGCACAGATATAAGTATGAGTACTGCGTATCATCCAAAAACCGACGGCTAGAGCGAGAGGACTATTCAAACTCTCGAGGATATGCTACGTGCTTGCGTGATCGATTTTGGCAAGGGCTGGGTCAAACATTTACCATTGGCCAAGTTTTTATACAACAACAGTTATCATGCTAGCATAAAGGCCGCACCTTATGAGGCATTGTATGGTCGAAAGTGTTGATCACAAGTGTGCTGGGCCAAAGTTAGGGAAGCTCAACTGACTGGTCTGGAATTGATTCAAGAAACAACAGAAAAGATCATTCTGATCAAACAAAGGATGCAAGCTGCTCAGGATCGACAAAAGAGCTACGCTGATCGGAAACGAAAGCCGATGGAGTTCAAAGTTGGGGATAGGGTTATGCTCAAGGTCTCACCTTAGAAAGGGGTAGTACGGTTCGGTAAGCGAGGCAAGCTGAACCCGAGGTATGTCGGACCTTTCAGGGTGTTAGCCAAGGTTGGGAAGGTTGCCTACAAGCTGGAACTTCCCCAAGAGTTGAGCAGAGTCCATCATACTTTCCACGTGTCTAATCTGAAGAAATGTTACGCTGACGAACCTCTAGTCATGCCGTTAGAAGGAATTCATGTTGACGATAAGCTCCAGTTTATGGAAGAGCCCGTTGAAATCATGGAACGGGAGATCAAACGATTGAAGCGAAGCCGGATACCCTTGGTTAAGGTTCGCTGGAACTCTAGGAGAGGTCCTGAGTTCACCTGGGAACGTGAAGATTCGTTCAAACAGAAATACCCACAACTTTTCACAAACCGGGCTACGTCATCCACTACAAGGTCTTAAGCTTTGAGGGCAAAGCTCTTTTAACGGGTGGAGACTGTAACATTTCTCAATTTCAGGTCATTTTACGACTCCTATTATTCGTCACTATTTATTTTGGTCCGATACGCGTTACTTTTAAATTAACTTTAAGATAAATCGCGTAGACTAGAAATAATCATTTAATGTAAACGGTCATCAAATAAATTAAGGTTTACATCAACCAAGTAATAAATAATTATTAAGAAGATAATTATGTACTTTGCGTACTTTATTTTATTGGTCCTGTAAAAGGGTTACATTTCGCAATAAAATACATTTGGACACACCTCAGAAATACCTAGACTCAAACCAATACCCACTTTGAAACCTTAAACACAAAAATTAAATCAATTCTTGTGTAACTTCCACTATGGCCGAATGTTGGACACTTAACCCACTAGAAATCTTCATTTTGGATCCTTATGTACATGTACAAGCTCCCTTTAATTAATACTAGTATTAATGGTCCCTTAGCTAATATTTACACAATGGATAATAACCCATTTAGTCTCTTATGCTTGCCTATGCCGCGGTTAAACGCACACACACACAAAATCATTAAAAATCCTCCTAATACCTTCCAAAGTACTTGTACAACTAAGGTTAATTAAGTCTTGTACTAATTGTCCCTCCCAATCTATTATACAATGGACAAAGACCTTCTTGGATCCTCCTTTGGCTCATATACCCGTGGCTAAAGCATCCACACAAACACAAATCATAAGATTTCTAGTATCTAGCTAAATCTTGTACAAATATCCTCTAATTAAGAATGGTACTTAGTGGTTTAGCTAATACAATGTGTAACTAACCAAAAACTATAAAACCACCTTGAAGAGGCCACGGTTTGGTTTGTTTGGAACTAGGAAGTGAGTAACTAGCTCATTTGCCTATAAATACTCACCTAGTCTCACCATTAGACACTCTTACAAACACAAACACTTAAACACATACCTTCTCTTCACGTCGTGTCTTAAACCGCAAACGACCATACCCATCTACCTCATTCGACTCAACAAAATGCAACAAAGGTTTGGATACAAGGCCACAAGGTTTACACGAGCTAAGGGTTGGGTACACGTTAAGCTTCGAAGCTCGGTTTATTAATTTGGTCGTGTCTCATACATGGGTAGCCTCATTTTCTCACACACACCCGAAAAACCAAGTCTTAGGACCCATTGTAAGTCAAGTAAACCTTTATAACTCGTGTTATATTTATGTTATGCATGTCCACTTTGTTATCTAGTCTATATGTCACGAAAATACGTATATGCTTTGCTAAAAAGAGTTCATGCCCATAAAGTATAAAACTTGCGTGTTAAACACAAGGTTTTTACGTATATATAACTTGTGTGGTGTTAATAATGTAAACGAACGAGTACAAGGAAAAATACATAACGAGCAAGGGCAAAAACCTACACGTTTACATGTAATATAAAGACAAACGCAACCAATGACCTTGACAAGTAAATATGGACAAGGCTACACGTAAACTTTCAAGTAAACCATAACGACGTAACGCGGCGTATTTAATAAGCCATGGTGTCTTATTTCGGTTTCATAAGACTCAAAACAAATATTAGTTATAAAACATAATATAAGTCAAAGTGCATACTCGACACTTGAGACGTAAATATATGCAAAACCACACGTTAACCTTGTCATGCAAATGGTTGACTCGGTTAAGAAAGCGGCGTAGTGTCTATATATGTTTTAGCATGAAAATAAGGTAGCTTAATTGAGCTTATTTAAATCTCAAAGCTTTTTGGTTGACTTAAGGAATGTGGTCACAAAATAAGAATAAGGAAAACAATGAGTTTAGAACTCATTGTTGGGCCAACCTAAGCCCAATATGGGCAACGCAGCTTATAAATAAGCTAAAATCAAAAAGTATAAGCTCATTTGAAGCTTATTATGCTAACGGACTTAAATAAGACAAGCCCACACGACTATAACTTGTATTAGACTCTTAGCAGGCCCGAAAGCCCATTTACGAGGCCTAATGGCTTATCGTATAAGCAAATAAGTAAAGACAACTTATTTAAAGATAGATTACTTGATTGAAACTGAATCTATATGGAAAAATAGTAGGAAATCCTTAATGGGCCTTGAAAGGCCTATCGGGTTTGGTTATTGGACCGAAGGCCCAATAGAGCCTAATGAAACTTTTGTCGCAATAAAATCCCTTTTGGACCTCTAAAAAGCTTAACGGGCCTTATTGGGCCAAAAAGCCTAATAATCTTAAAATAAGCTCACCCGAGCTTATGTATAAGCTAAAACAGTTTGTTTTGCTTAATGGGACTTATTAAAACCTATTGCCACTTTTCAAAACTTATTTGGACTTAAAATGTAAAACTTGGAACTTGAGGGTTAAAACTGTCAAAACTAGATTCTTTATAGTTAGGGACTATTTTTGTCATTTCTAAAATATTAGGGGCTGTTTTAGATGTGTAAGGACCTAAAGTGTAATAAGTGTAAAGATTGGAAACTAGAAGGACTAAAAGTGTAAACTTGAGTAGTTAAGGGTAAATGGTGTAATAAAGAGTTTTATTAAACATTTGACACATGGAATACTTGGAATGATCTTACAAAATAAAGCGACGAGTTTTAGTAACACGATTAATATAAATGTTCATTAATAAACACTATACTTATATACAATAGATTATATATAATCGTACGTCCTTCCGAGAGCCAACAACTAGAAACTTTTCCTTAAAACATAAAAGCCGGCCACACAAAGCATATGCTGACAGGTGTTATGTATATTTGCAATGTCGTTGTAGTTTATTCATTGAGTTGTTAGGCCTAACTTGTGACTTCAAGACTTGCCAATATTACTTAGGTATTTGACGGCGTCACTCATTTGTCACACTTTCGGTGTATTTGCAATTCAAGGAGAACTACCGGCTAAGTTGAGTTCATAGCCCCATGTTTTACAATTATTTAAATGGTTTACATCTTTCGGGTGAGAACATGCTTTGTTTTACAAATTGGATTCAAGTGTACATTTTATTTAATTAATGATTTCGTGTTTGCCTTAAGTAGCGATACCCACTGAGCCCATTTTCAACAACTAGTCAAATTACTAGATTGGTGAGCGCGTGAATTTATAAATAGATATATTTGGGATGATTTTCCCCGTTTTGGATTAGTGAGGAGCGTTACTGGGCCGGTTTGCAGGACAACAAACGTTTATACCATGTCGGATTTGGGATGTTGCGGGTCCTAGAACTCATTCAATCCGCGGCATGCTGGCAAATTTATTGCATTCTACATTGTCGAGCTCATCAGTGTCCATGAGCTTAGGAAAATGTATATACCTTTTATGATGGTTGCATCTGTGCTGTAATCATACACTTGGTTAATCTTCGCGGTCTTTACTATTGATTTACATAAACCTTATGAATTCACCTAACTTTATGCTTGACGTTTTAAGCATGTTTTTCTCAGATAATAGGGCGTATGATATTTGGGAATCATTTGTTATAAACGTAATCGTTACTGATTTCGTTAGACATTTTAAATACTATGTGTTTATGTACATGAACAAGTATTTTGTTAAATCAATGTATCTTTTTTAAATATGACACGTATATGTGTCGTTCTCATATCTTGTTGCTATTGATCTATGAAGTTAACGAACCTCGAATATTCAAACATTTCTTATGCTACTCGGATTTGGGGGTGTACAAATAGATTCAAAAACAACAACCTAAGTTGGCGTTCCCGTAACGGTCAACTTCCCAATCATACCAAAAACTTTACATACTCTACAAGGTAAGTGGTGATATCTTCCACTTTGCTACAAATACTCTAATCGTTGATTTTTAGACGTTCAACGAATAATCGATCCATTCGTGTTAAGTTCCTTCGGTAGTTGCGAAACGATTATCTTCAAACTTTCTTTCTCTTTTTGTATTTTTCTCATTTTTTTGATTTTTTTAATACCAAACTTCAAATCTCGGTGTAGTTTCACCATCTTCACGATCATAATAATTCTGGATAATTTCTTTGATAGTTCCTTCGTCTTCGGATTCACCAATAATTGTGACGGTAGTAAAATCACATGAGCTTTGACTACTAATATACATTCCCATTTGCAATGTGCAAATTTCCAACCGCACCAAAGATAGAAAATGACACAAGACTCGGGAAATACAAACTTTACACTTTAAGCAACTAGCAACTGTAAATTAAACTTAATCTAACAGGGTAGGTTAAGGTGTAAGGGTGTAACGAAACAAATAGTTGGTGTAAATTCCTAAAGGATTGGCTCTACGAGTTGTTCTAATGGATCATCACTCTAAAGATGAGAGTGGAAAGGGTTTAAACGGGAGGTAATCCTAAAATTTACCAATTTAAACAAGTTACTCCATCTAAATCCATAGTACTTATCATTGCGGTCTCGAGTGATATACCAAGCCAAGTTCTAAAGTCTACAACATCACCGGCACACTCATATTTTGTGGAATTTGGGTAAACATTTGGAAACGGAAAGGTTAAATCCTCATAATTATCTAACAAGGGTTATTGTGTGCGGGTTATGTATCAAGTAATTTCACAAAAGTATGCTTGAATTTTTTTTAAATTTGAGCACAATTTAAGCATTTTAGTGTGAAAATTAGGACAAGTAAACATTCTAATTCCATCCCTCCACTTGAATTATACAACGTCCTCATTGTATATATAAAACATTAAATACGGGAATTTAAAAAGAATTAAAATGAGGAACTCCCCTGATATTTTCTCGGTAGATTCTCCAAGTTACGTTTATGAGCAAGATTGTGTGCTGAAAAAGCGTCTGCATACTAGCACAAACAGTACACACATAGAATTCCAGAAAATATGCATTCCACAAACTTCGTCGATATTTCTTTCTCAAGGTCCTGTATAAAATATAGGAAGAACACGTGCATTCCTATCTTGGTACCTACGGTTAAATTAAACTAAACTAAACAAACTAATTACGGGTCAGACTGGTGGATACGGTGTATCAGTTTAGTGAATCCATCGCATTAAAAATCTGATAATAATATTTTTAAAGCGCAATAAAATAAAAACTGATAACGTCCAGATAATCAATACGTCGTATTGTATGGAGCGGATACGCCGTATTGATGTCTGGGAAGACATACTCGATAAAATTAAATAACATTATGGGTTGTCTCCTGGGAATCACTTTTGTTTACAGCGAAGTCTTTAAATTAGACTTTTCTTTAGCTTCTACACGTTTGAAATCATCTCCATTCTTGAATTTGTTGTTAATACCCTGCTTGGTTCCGTTATATGAACTATGTTGCTGAACTTACTGCCAGGATTTGTTCTATCATGCACAAACAAATCAAAACGTCATATCATGATATATATACACAAAATATGAGAATCTGTTTTAATAGTTAGATACATCATAACATGAATAAATGTACAGATATAAACAAAAGATAAGGAAAGGAAGGATCATGGGTCTGGCTGTTGTGGGTCCTGCGGTGTTGCAGAGGTGCTGGCCTCACCGGTCCTCTGTCTGACGCGCCTCTGGAATGCTAAAGGTGAGCTCCCTCGGAAAGTCCTGTCGAATGCCTGATATGTCAGCCCGCTAGCATCCATCAACTGCGTCATACATGTCATCATCCACATGAAGAATCTCCCCTGATCAGTCATAGATCTCTCCACACGTCCATGTAAGCTCCTTACATATCTATGTAGTCCAGCACATCCTCCTCTAACCTCCCTAATCTATAAGGTATAGTCCTAGCAGCAGTTAGAGGTGGTGGTGGCTGTTGAGGTGCCTGTACGGGTACCGAAATAGCCTGGTCACCCTCGTCAACAGCAGGAGCATCCTCAGCTACAGCAGGGGCACCATTCGCAGCATCGAGCTGCCTCTCTGGTCCCATGGCCACCCAGGTCCAAGTATCATCAAGCTGCACACAAATCTGCAGTCTAACCAACTCTGCCATGTCAATCATCAGAAGCTCAGGGGCAATAACTGCCAATCCTCCCAGAATATCCGCAGTCAGTAATCCAGAATGCTAAGCCAATCATCCCACAAACTGTCTACCAGAAATATGCCCCCCCCGTTCTTCCTCCCAGTGGCAAACCTCCTCAAATATCGGGCTAACAAGTAAGGCATGTTGACCAATCCAACATCCAGCCCTCTCAGGTAAAACAAATCAATCATGGTCACCTTCTCAGGTGCCTGACTCCTCCTAGCAATATTGTGTGCCACCATCCTATGGCATAGTCTCAAGACCGGATCCCTGATCAAAGTGTAGGAAGGGGGAGGTCCCAAGAAATCTCCATCGGTCAAAATATCCCTCCAATAATCATGTAGATCCCCCTTCCCCAGGATCATCCTCTCACTCTCACTCTAGTACCTAGCAAAACCAGGGGACTCCATCTCCTCCCCGGTGTATAATCCCAAGGCCAGAATAAACTGTCTCCAGCTCAAGCGCCTCCTAGCTCCACCTAACTGAAACTGAATAGTACCGGGAGCATCCAAATCAAGTAATACCTCTCCAAATATGTGCGTGCTAAGGAACTCCAGAATAAGCTCCCAAACCAGTGGTCCCCTAGTATCAAACAACCTCCTCCAAGCCTGACTAGCAAACATTACTATACCGGCCTCATCACGGTGCTCCATCGCCATCCTAGCAAACAATCTGTCCCTCAGAAGCTCAGGCATACCCTAAAAATCCACAGCATGTACCCTGTGTATCTCTTGAGTGTAAATCCTTTCTAACCTCGACTCAAAATCTGCTATATCCGAAGCAGTATACTCCAACCCCTCGTACCTAAGAAATCGGTGTCTCTACTCACATGGTGGAAGAGCCATATCTGCAAAATCAACGAGGGAAACACAAGAGTATAGAAATTTAACCCTTCTAGTCAATACGCCGTATTGATTTTAGTCAATACGGCATATGGGTCTGTGATTTCAGGATCCTAATTTTCTCAATACGTCATATTTAATTTAATGAATACGCCGTATTGGTGTTTTAAAATTGGGTAAAAATAAGTCAATACGCCGTATCCATGTTAGTGGATACGCCGTATTGAGTCTGCAGAATGAAAACAAAAAGGGGTTTCCCTTATTTACCCATTTTAACCCATTCTAAACCTTCAAAACTTCTAGTCTAATTCAGGGGGGGTAAAGGAGTCCTAAAAGGGTTCTAAGGTATATTATTTAAATCTAAATCCTAACCCTAATTGAATATATCTAAATTAAATCAAAAAAGATAAAAGGTTAAAATACATTACCGATAGATCAAGCTAAAAGAGGAAATGAGTATAAGAATCACAAACTAGCTTCAATGATTTTAGAAAAAATTATGTGTGTTTGTAATGGTGAAAAGTGAGTGGTAAAAACAGATCCGGCGTATTAAGTGGGTTTTTATACCCAAACTAGATACGCCGTATAGAGGTAAGGTTAATACGCCGTATTGGCAAATTTTGTTGACTTAGTCAACTTTTGTTGAAAACAGTGGATACGCCGTATTGGTTTCCCCTGAATACGCCGTATCCATTCTTGGAGACTAATTTTCCTAAAATAAAGCAAAGAAAACGTACCTTGGCCTTCGTAACATTATTGGTCAATCACCATCCTTATAATACCGCTTAGGGTCGAACGAAACGCCAAACGGCGCACATAAATTCATAGAGATAGAATAGCATTCCGTTTGCGTAATATATCCAAATCACCATTTTTTACATTTAAGTTTATGACAAAACTTTCCATTCTTAGAGTTTTAGTGACTTTATCATGACTTGTTTCCAAAAGCATAGTTGAACCATGTGTAATTTCATTATCCAATAAAGATTGTGTTATATCGATATCATTATCATCTTTGTCTTTTTCTGATTTTAAATCATCAGGACGAATAATGTTAAAGGGGAATAGATCATTAAAGTACAAAACATTTTGTTCCTCCTTATCATATTTAGACAATGATGTTTCATTACTTAAGTCAAATTCATCGATATGTTAGGGGTTTAAAATTAGTTCAGTTAATAAATCTGATTTAGACGTTTGAGCATCATTGTAAACAATGACTGAGAATTCGTTCTAAAAATCTTTAAAGAAGTCTAAATCATCAAAACAACTGATTGCAGGCTCAGTTGATAGAATTAAAGGCATGACTTTTTCATAATCATTTTCTGAATCTGTTTTCAAATTGTTGACAGAAATCATTATATAAGAAAACGAGTTTTTGTCACAAATTATTATGTAATCCTCATCATAGGATTCGTCAAATGATATTCTAAAGTCGATTTCATAGCTGAAATCATCATCAACCCTGCATTTTGAAAAAAAGTGTATCCTTAGGTGCAAAGTCATCGTTAACGACTATAGCTGGGAATTCAGCTTCCATAGATCTAAGATCGTAAAAATCATCATCAACCCTGGTCTTCCCATATGTAGCAGTTTGCTAATCAAACACTTTTCTACGTTTACGAGCTTTTTCTTCCTCGAGCCTGATACTCTTCCATAGATAAGGTGGATGTCCCAAATGAAACAATCTTGCTAGTAAAAACCTATACTTAACAAAATACTCGCGTTCAGTGAACTGAATACGCCGTATCACACCAACAGAATAAATAAACAAACAGAATAATACACTAATCTAAATTACACTAATCCTAAGGGTTAGATCTAATCTAATGTTAGAAACCAAAATATCAAATAAAAATCAAGATTAATTTTCACTCCCCGGCAACGGCGCCAAAAACTTGATGTGCTGTCATTGTATGGTATATTTAAGATGATTCAAGTTTTAAATTTATATTTTGCCGACAAAACCAAAAACAACACTTTAACGGGCAGTGCACCCGATCGGTAGTAGTTTCGTGGTAAGTAGGGTGTCGAACACTTGAAGCGAGGTTAAATCTATCAATTTAGTTAATATCTTGGTTATCTAATCTATGTTAATTCTATTCTATTCTAAACCTATGTTAAACCTATGTCAGTCTAAATCCTAATTCTAACGGGAAAAGAGGGGTTTTCAGCCTAAGAGACTGGCACGCTTTGGTTGGTGTCTATAATCAATTCAAGGCACTTTAACCCACGCGAGCTAATTAACAAAGATGAAAGAGCGGTCAAACCTTATATAAGAAGAATTGTAGTAACCATTATTACACACCGATTAGAACGTTGGTTTGTTTATTTAGTGCAATGATTTCTTCTCTCGAGGTGGCATATCATTCGTAAGACTTTGGCGTTACATCATCCTAAGACCTAGACACAATAATTCTGTCACAATTAAAGCATCTGCATAATGCATCCTTATTTGCTGATTGTAATCTATCTTAGGGATTAAAGCAATAGTGATCTTGTTAAACCCTAGCTCATAGAGCGCGAGAGAAGCGCGCGCGTTATCGTTAATGGCATTTTATACACTAGTAGTCCACGTTCCAACTACCAATGGAATCAAACGTTTACTTGGTTAAATTATCTAGGTCACCTGCTAGTCAACACGATCAATAAACCATTGGCAATATCCAATTAACTAGTTAAGCCCAAAGCGTAACCTAGACACAGACTTAGAAGGACAATATTTATGTAACTATGATTCTAGATGTATAAATTACTATATGAAGAGCTATCCTGGACTCTAGATCTGCTTGGTCCGCTTCACTAGATCTAGTTGAATGTTAGGTCGCATACAAAAGCGAGTAAACAAGTATAAATTGATAAACATAAACAAGCACTCAATGATAAATCCAAGAAATAGAGATAAACAAATACCAAACTTTTTGATCTCATAATAATGGCTAATACTCATAGGTATTAGCCTTCAAACGTCATAATAAATCAGAGCAATTATTTAGCCAAGTAAACTAACCGAGTTAACGAATGATACCAAAACTAATGATTACTAAAGTAGATGGAATTACACATTGTCTCCTATGGAATTGATAGCGTTGCTCGACCTCTTTTGCTCTTTTTTCTCCTTTGAAAATTGACTGTGTATTTAGGTATCGAGAATATGATTTAGCACACTTAAAACTCATTTTTAAGTTTTCTATTTCCAAGAGATGGATACGGGAGCAAATATTAAGGGTTATTTCTTATGAGGAGAACCACTTTGATCTATCTATATGTCTCAAATCTCTTACTCTCAGGGATTACATATGCTGGGAATTCGCGTGATTGAGTCCTCTGATACAGCGTATGATCTTATTCCTCTTTGGTCTTTGATGAGTGCAGGCACAGAGAACGCCGTATCTTCTATGAGATACGACGGATTGGTCTTAGTACAAAAATCTTCAAAATTTTCTTCATTTAAGCTCCAGAAATCACGCCGTGTGGCTAACTTTATCAACCAATTACTCCATAGACAACTGGCAGGCGCAAATATAAACGATTAAGCAACATTTCTTTCAATAACTATACAAAATAGGTTTATTAATATGGATTAATGAGATTATGATGTCATCATACTCAAACTTCAAGTGGATATCATATTGGTGTCAAAAGTTATTGATGAAGTCAGAAGACATGGTGTGCATAACCAAGACAAATTCACATTTTTTCTGTATGCAAATTCATTATGACAATTCTTCTTTAATTTATACTTATCTTCTCTATTAATGCATAACACGACTAATGTGGAGAAGTTTATATACATCAAAATTTACAATACTTCGGTCTAATCATTTTAACTTCAGCCTATCACTTATAACAGTCATAGACAGGTGCTATGGCGATTGAAAGTTCACTTTTAAATGTCAAATGCTACATGAAACTTAGTATCAACGTGAAACTTCGCGCTCCGCAGCAAAGCACGGGTTGAAACCCTAATTGTTAAATAAAATATCACACCTAATTATTAGAATGTGTAGATTTTTATATCGTATAAATGTTACGATATTATACTATATTCTATATACTCTCGACGTACTTTGAGTTCATGCTTTAATATTATTACCGAGTAACCCTTTTACGTTGCTGCAACATCTTACGAGTACTTAACAAATTTATACGGATTAGCTCGATACCGCTTAACGTTAGTCAAACATAAAATTCATGTTATCTATAAAAATAATTCAATGAAATATATAAAAGTGAACAATTATCTTTGCCATAATTTATATTGCAGGTTATTCGTCATCGCGTAATGCACGAGTACCCTACTATTTATATTACTCCTTTAATATTAAAACACAGGATCATTCACCCGAGGTGGGTGTAATGAATGAAAACCACCCGACCCGACAAAAAACAGGACTGCTTTAAATGCAGTTAATGCAAAAACCGCCCCGACCTATTTTTCCCAGTATCTATATTTTCTAGATTCTTCCCACCGTCCCCAAAACCACCTTTCCCACCGTTTACCTCTCTCAATTCTTCCCACCCTCCCCAAAACCACATTCCTACAGTTTGATTCACCTATCTATACACGTGTTGTGAATCTACACCCAAAACACCTACTCAAATCAGTTCCAGCATCTAGAAACCATCGACACACCAAACACCAATTGAAAACTATAATCCTAATTTCTTGATTTATTCATTATCAAGATAAGATGGCAAGGAAGAACGGATAACCCAGATAAATCGACAACAAAAAGGTTTGTAAATTTTAATTTCAGTGTCTTTTTGGTAAAAGATTTTAGGTGTGGTTGATTTGTATAAACTTTATAAGATTTTACATCTTATAATTTTTAATTTTTTTTGTGAAAAAGGTAGTTTTTATGTCCATCCTAATTCACTTTTTGGACGATTTTATCATATTTTCAGGTTAGTAAAGTGTGGTCAAGGTTAGCTAATTCAAAATTGTGAATATCGGGAGTTCAAGTTGCAGGTATGTTATTCCCTATTTGTATACATCATAATTTTTTAGGTTAATTTTGAGAGTGTTGTATTGGGTTTTCATTTGTTGATGATTTTTGGGTGTTTTAATTAGTTGTAGTGTTGAATCGACCTATGAGTTAGAAGAGATATGCTAATAGATGTATTAGTGATATAGAATTGAATAAGCGCGTGTATGTATGAATTACAGCTCTTTCATAAGATGTATGAAAAATGGCATACTTAAGCTATGTATAAGCTGTGTAATGGTATAAGTTGCGGTCATAAGTGTTAATCTCATAATTGCCTTAAGCTGTGTATTCACTACGGTCATATGTGATATAAGTGTGGTCATAAGGACTGATTTTATAGCTGTTGTGTAGAGCATCTTAATTATGATCGTTCGCTTTTATCTTTTAGGCAAAATAGTAATAATTGCATTAGTAGTCTTTTATCGGCATTAACAAAGAGGCAGACACTAACTGGTATATACTTTTTTATATAGATGGACGCTTTTGTGAAGCCATTGGAGCATAAAAGGGAAAGGCCGAATCATTTGGACGTGAGGTAATACGTGTTACCAAGCAACGTATTTAAGCATTTTTATCACATACTTTGTATTCATACACCATCACCCTAGAAAGTTGCAGTGAAACACTCTTATGAACGTCTCTTTTTGTCTTTCGTGTTTGGCCACCAAAACTCGATTTTTAAGATTGATATGATGAAAAGGTTTTGCTGGGCAGGTAACTCTTTACAGATCATCCGAGTTGGTTGTGCAGCCATGGCAGAAGTTCACAGCTCAGCGAATGAAAACAACAAATGACAGGCGCAAAATCAGCATACCAGAAGGATGAGAAAACATGGTATGAAGCAACAAAGGCGAAAACAAGTGGATGTTTATAGAATACGAAAGAGTCACAAGCATTGGAATAAATACATAATGGGGATTGCTTATTGCTAAAATCTCCGAAGATAATGGTAAGGAAACACCATTACAGGTTCGTTTAATATACCTACTTTAGGATTCAATTGGATTATAAATCAAATCTTTTGAAGCTTAAACGGAGTGGCGACATTTTTTGAAGATTTGTATTATTATCTTATTGTGTTTATTTATATAATCATAATTAGAGGGTTAACTAACAGACTAATCATGCGACTTTATTAACGTTGCAGGATTCATAAGCGTAGACTAGGATTGTCAGAGGCTTAATCTACATCGATAACGTAATAGGTATAACCTACGTGTCAGATTTAAAAACAACTGAAGGAAATACACTTAGCCTCATCATGTGTGGCAAGGAAACACCGCGTGAACACGTAATCTTTTTTTATTTACACCTCATTACTGTCTAGATTCAAAATTTGCATTAACGGTTCCTAATGTGACAAAAAATGTGTTTGAACTTGCAGTTGTTGGTTTTAGCAGAAAGCTGCAAAAGTTACGTAAGTGAGCCATTTTGGACCGTCTATGGAGACAATTTCCTAGCCATCGAGGCATCATGGGTTCCACACCTTTTCCCCATATGAAGACATAGCAGGAGCACATCCGGTCATATATGATACAAGTATGGTC
>BQNB010010071.1:26543-41700 GCA_026074375.1 Tanacetum coccineum
GAGCGGATGGGTACGCCTACCCAGGTTTGTGTGTGGTCCTGTCCTAATTTTAGTGCTCCAGCTGGTAGGCCCTTTAGGTGCGTAAGTGACATATGGTTATTGATTAGCGGTGATGCTAAGGTGGTTTGCATATATTCACTGTCATATAGCACTATTGTCCACTGTTGAAATATTGGCACAGCTTTTGGGTTTAATGTCAAACCTACGAGCTCACCAACATTATTGTTGACGTTTTCGGGTATCATTTTCAGGTGTGTCAAATCAAAGGTATGTGATTGGTATTGGAAGAGAAAAGATATAACCCAAGGGGACTGGGTAGAGATGGACGTGGTTTTAACTTATGTTAAGATTTTAACTTGTAAAGTTCTGTAAAACTTCAGTTTTATGAATGTAAATTATAAAGTGTATGATCTTGTATCTTGTGCGATGAATGGTATCGTCGCATCCCTTGTTTCCGCCATTGACGGGGTGTGACAAGGACACCTAATGCTTTAAGGCTACGCTCGATAGTCACACCATTACCCCTTTCGACTCAGCGCTACATCAGCTTTTTCTCTCCATTCACCTCCCCTCACTCCTGTAACACCCTACAACCGGGATTTATGTATTTAATAACGAGAATGCCATTAGATAATTTGACTAAGACTTTATAAGTTTAAAGACGTTACATGATTGGTTAGTCAAACCCGATAGTCAAACTATAAGTATTAATATTATGCAAATGGTTTTAAAAAGTATTGTGTGTCATAATTATGAGTAAACTAGACTTAAGGGACTACTATTGCCAATTGACCAAAGATACAACTAATTTATACATATCCTAGAAATCCTAAGATTTTCCCATTTGTTCTAGAGTTTGGTGGTGTTCTCTTGTTGTGTGTGACTGTCGACACATCAAAGAAAATAAGGGAAACCATAAGCTTCCAAATGATCAAGTTTTGATGAATTAGATTAGTTTGTGCAAGTATTGAGCTTAGTAATGATCCTCCTTAAGGAAGTAATCTTTAATTTATGATTTAATGGCAATTTAAGAAATTAGAGTTCTTGAGGAAAATTATGTGTTTTGGGTAAAGATGGTTTTAAAGTAATATATGGTATTTAATAATCTGATTTAAGGTTAATTGAAGATTAAGTGTAAAAATATTAGGGCTTTTTATCATATGATCAAGATATAATCATATCATGACTAAGGATGGAAATTAGAAAAGTTATGGGTATGATTAATGGGTTGTGTAAACCTTTGATGATTGTATTGCATTAATGTGAAAATAGGTGTTTGTAATGATTTTGAGTAAGATCAAGTAAGGATGATGATGATAATGATGTTCATGATTATGGCTAAGGAAGCCAAGGGAAGTAATATGGTATTAACTTGTTATATCAATTTATCATATTGTGTATTATATGTTAGTTATGTTAATGTGTTGGAATGAATGAATTAAGAGACTTAAGCAAGGTGTAAGAGCTAGACAAGTTAGACAAACTAGTTAAGGTAAGTGTGTACTTAGTTTTACCCTTAGTTAGGGAATGAGATGGATTGATGATTATTGCTTGTTGAATAATGGTTTATGAGTTATCAATGCAAGTATTAGCTTTACGAACTTGTGGATTTGATGTGAGGAATGTGTAATTCTTGTATGATTGAATTGTATATGATAATATGTTATTGCCTATTACTTACTAAGCGAAAGCTTACGTGTTAAAGTTGAAATGTTTTGTAGGTTCTTGCAATAAAGCTAATGCTTGGATTAAGGCATATAATTAAAAGTGAGGATTAGAAGGGTAATAAAGTTGAAAGTGTAATGGAACGTGCCTAGAAGCTTAGTATTGACACCGAGCTTAAATCAAAGTGTCGAGTTAAAGTATTTTGGTAAGTATAAAGTGTCATAGTAGTCTTATTATAGTTGTCAAAGTATAGTTGTGGAATTTAAAGTGGATTCAAGTCATTAGTTATAGATGTGTGTTAAAGTATATGCAAAAGGGCCAAAACGGGTGTTCGGCAAACCCCATAAAGTATATGCTTACGGGTCATTTAGATCGTAAATGTTTATGAAAATGATGTATTTTAATGTATTAATGAGTTCTGGAAAGTTTCGTATATTTTCGAGTCCGGGAAGTTAGTTTTAAAAAAAGTGTCATAAAGATGAGTTGGATGACCAGAATCATCTAGCCGGGCGGTTGGATTTCATGTCGGTCGGCTGGATGAGTCTCGCAGATTTTGTCAATCTTGTTTTTGTCGTAATTAGAAGGCGTGCCACCCGCCGTTTAGAAGATAATTGAGTCTAGTTTCATTTAGTAATACTTTCAAGAAGTGAATGTTAATTGATTTTGGTCAGTTTATAAAAGAATGACACAATGTCATTTCCGGGTCATGTGTATGAGTAAAAGTTTTAATTTTTGGTCAAATTTTCAGTCGGGAATGGGGCGTTTCAACTCCCTCTCACTTTTCATTCCCGATAGTGTCACACCATTACCACTTTCAGCCAATTTTTTTTATTAAAAACTAAAACTTGTATTCATAAATTAAAATTGTTACATAGATAAATAAAAACGTAAATGTACGAAATAAAAATCTGAAAATTCATAAACTAAAAACTGTATCCTTGCAGAAATTACCTTAACCAAGTTTCTCAATGTAATGTTAAGATAATAGGATGATAGTTTAGGAGAAAACACCGAAACACTATGAAGTATCAAAACATCTCCTATGGTGATAGATTTTCATAACCCTCCTCTATAAGAACTTTGTGATGAATTGTACTATAAATTATACCGAAAAGATCTTTAATTATTGCTACAACCTTTTCAAGTTCCCCATTCTCGCAAAAGGTTATCATATCGCCAAAACAACCACTTGCTATACCCCCTTTAGCATTTAGATACTCAACCGCGCTAAGCCATGGGCTACGCATAATAATCATCCTCACTCGCATCATCAATTATTTTCCTAACGTACTCATGTGTCGGCATTACACACTCATGGCCACATTCCTTAATATATGTTGTTCTACAGAGCTTCGTCGCTTGAACAATACCCGCAGGATCGGGTATTATGTTGTGAGTCGTATATTGTGTCGTATTGTTGTTTTGGAGCTATGAATGGTGATTTTTGGTATTGCTTTGTGTTTCGATGAGTGTTTTATTGAGACATTTTGTAAATTATAACGGTATTATAGAGAGTATAAATGTGAAGTTGTGTTTAAAAATATTGAAGCTAAAGGGCATTTTTAGGTAAATAAAAATGTAAAGTTATGTTTAAAAATATTCTACTTATGATATATTTAATGGTAAATATAATGGTAGTGGAAAAAGTATCCATTGGGGTAATTATATGTATATGTTACATAGATGTACACGTACAAAATCAAACAAACTAAATTGTATTCATTTAAATAAAAATACAAATTACAATACGAAATTTTAAAAACCATATGAAACTAAAAACATTACTTGAGAAAAAAACATAATCGTCCTATTTGTTTTTTGCATGCATCTTAACAATTTTTGTACATATTTGATCATGTATTATTTCGGCCATTTTAAACAAATCAACTTTAATCTTGGCAGTCCTGGTATGCATTCCTCATATCATCTGTAGCATTGCGTGCGTTGTCAAGTTGCACGACTAAGTAAACAATTGCTTGCTGAGGAATATGCAATCCTCATCAATTTGTTTCTGAACACTAGCTTTGATTTCATCAACGATATATGGAAGCGAACAATCCATAAGATTTTTTGTAAAGAGTATTTGTTTTTTGGTAGAGGGTATATAAGAAGTCGTGTTTAAAGATGTTGATTATTGATACATAAAATGGTAGTGAGAAATCTTTTATTTTTTATATATAACTCAACGGAAAGGAAAGAGGCCCCCCGCATATTCACATATTTGCACACAAAACAATAAGGTGATCCGTTGTCCATTTTATCTACTTTTTTTATAATTCACACGTCACAACAAGGGGGTGACGCGTGAGTGGGCTGGTAACGGTGTGAGGATACCCTTCATTGGGAACAACATAACACATGAGTTTGGGCTCAAACAATACAAACACTAGTTTAACATAATAAGTCCATTAACATTGTAAGAGGCAATTTAGATCAATGAATTGTTAATGACTAGACGAGTACCCATGCGTAACAACGATATTTTATAGCACCGGATAGTTATAGTTGTAAGATTTAGTTAAATGTTTTGTGTAACGTAAAATGATCAAAGTTTAATTGAAAAATGTCATGACATACGATAATAAAATAATATTTTTTATAAATTACGAGGAAACATATAAAAAGTGTTTTTTATTGTGGGTTGTAAACCTCAAACGAAATCATATATATAAACGGTCTTCACATTTCATTGCATTCAAGGGGTATTAAATTGTTAGGGGCTTAGGTAACATAACACCATAACACCGTCATATCAGCGTCACATCAACTTTAACATTTTAACACCAACACACACAAAACCCCTTGCAATATAACACCTCATAACACTACTATTTTGGGACTTATTTTTTTTCTTTTCCAAGTATTTAACCAAATTATTTTCAATTATCAATTTAAAATACAAAATAACATTTTTATTAAAAGTTACAAAATTAAAATAATGTTTTTTTACTTTTGCAAAAAAACCACTAGTTAATTAAAACAAAAGAAAACCAAAAGGACTAAAATGCAAAAAAAAGCAAATTTGTATATATCTTTTATGCCATCTTCTTCTTTTGTGATAGCCAACACACCCACGCGCACACACATTGCACGTGCGCGCACACACACACACACACTCACTCTCAACGCACACCAAAACAACACATACACACATAATAAATCCAAAAAATAAATAGTTGAACATGTGCGTTGCAACGGACGTTGCTGGGGTAACTTCCCGGCCAACGTCGTTGCCCAAATGTGGAAATCGGTATGGTAACGCCGGCTAACGTCATGCCACGTGGGCATAACGTTGGCCCAGGCGTTACCATACCATGAGCTCTTAATAGTTACCTATATTACTACTAACGGTGTTTTTTATTGGCATATTGTTAATAGTTTCCTATTAGTACACAAACTGCATATCTTTCATAGATTAGTACACGAATTGAATAGTTTCTTAGTTTTTGATTTGCATATTGTTAATAGTTTTCTAGATCAAGTTTTAAGTTTTTAAGAAATCAATAATTAATATGCACCCATTATAAGTCCCAAACAATATATATAAGCTAATCTTAACACATGAGCTTGAGCTCAAATAATACAAAAACTAGTTTAACACAAATAAGTCTACTAAGAGTGTGTGTGAGTGAGTGATTTTTGTTGTTTGTGAGATATATTTGTATTTAAGTGGGATATGTTTAAATTATAAAATCTATTGTTTTATTACACATTGTTGATGGTGATGTTAATAATAATAAAAAAAGTGAGTGGCCTATCAACTTAAAGGTTGTGGGTTCAAGTCTCGTCGAAGACATGTGAGATAGAATTTGTGAGATAGGTGGTGTAGGTCGTAAAAAATTGCCATTCTAAAAAAAATGATGTGTGACACCCGTGATCAAACCAGGTTAGCTTAACCAATAGTTTTAGCCTAACTATGTGTTATATGTTTTGAGTCCATGTGCAAGTTCAATTTGAGGCTTTTGATATTGTGAATTATAGTATATGAGATGCATTTTATAAGTGCGATTTTCAATTAAGTTATTTAGCCATTTCATTTCGTTGGAAATGATGATTATGAGATAGACATCGTTGGTCATGTTGCTATTCATAAGGTTGGAAACAATTTATATAGTAAGCATCGTTAATTTCTATTCAGTATTATTAAATAATTTGGATTCTATGATTTAATTGTTGAGTGATTAACAAAAATATTTGAAGAAAATTATATGTAAAATAAATATTTTATGATAATATTAATACGTTTTTAATCAAAGGGTTCAAGTTAACAAGCTAAAGGATAATTAGGCTTTAAATAAAACACAGGTTTTGATAAATATGTAATATATAAAAAAATTTAAAAAATGTGTGTGTGTATTCGACCTGTCCAAGGGAAAAAAGAAAAAAAACCAAACCCAATTAGGAGTCAATAAGGATTAGTATTTATACACATGATACCCCAAACCCTAAAATACTTTTTCTTTCCCTCTCCTCTCTTGGTGTTCGATCGGCCAAAGCAAAAAAACAAGGGAAACCATCAAAAAATTTCAAGAATTATAAGGTGTAGAATCGTGTGTTTCGCGGTTAAAGGTTTTTGGTATAATCCCTAACTTAATATTTTTTTTAATTCAATTAATTGTAACTTTTTAATTGGTGGAATTAGGGTTTCATAAAAATGCAGTAAACATGTTAGTATGATCATTAATAATCAATTAGGGTGTAATTAATAGCGTATGGATGCGTTTGGTTGGGTTAAATTATTGTTATATTCGGAATTAAAACTGGGCAGAATTTTAGGTCAACTTGTGAGAGTCATAACTCGGTCATATGGATGAGTTTGATAGATTTTCTCAGCTCTAAAATTAACTACAGAGAGTCTAGTTTCCAACAAATATGGTTTCGTAAATTAAATATGAGTATAAGTCAGTCAAAATATTTTTATAAGATTCGTTATCGAATATGAGTTTTCGGGTTAGATTTATGTCGTGTTTGTGAGGTCAAAACCCTATCAAAACAATTTTTCTAATCATGAGGTTGCTGCTGGAGTAAGTTCTAGGTGTCTAGTAACTCCAGTAATATTTCTAGATTTTTTTAAGGTATCTATGTATGCATAATGAGGTCAAACATTTTAGTGTGCGATCAGATTCGATTCTGGTCAGTTTGTGTTGTTGATTTTTTAAAAATAGTCAGACATGTTTTCATTGGTTGGAAAAATTACAGTAGTTTCATAACTTATTGAAGTTGATGTCAATCGAATTTGGGAGTAAGAGGAGGTCATTTAGTATTTTATAAAAATTCGTAAAGTGACTTTAAAATTCTGCAGGAAATTGAAAATGTGAACACTAGTTTAAAACATGTTTAGAGCTTAGATAGTGTATAGGAATCATGATGGGATGTTTATAAATGTATTTTAGACATTAGTATCCATCAATTGAAAGCTTGAGGTGAGTTTCTCGTAGCCCCTTTTTAAATGTTTTCTTGGGGTGAAAATGGATACAAAAATGCTTTTGAAATTGTTTTCCTTGCTGTGATTAAATGGTTTAAATTTGGTTTTGTTTGGACATGGTTATATAGTAGTTATGCGATACAATTGTGTGTGTAATTTTACATGATACATATGTGGATACATGGATACATGAGTTGCTTGTGTCATTCCAGCCAAATGTGGTAACTCCTATTGATGATACATGGATACAATTAGGGGTGGGAATCGGGTCGGTCGGGTTCTGGTCAATCGGGTTGGGTCAATTGGGGTCAAAGCTCAAAAATTTCATACCCGAACCCGACCCTATTTGAACTCGGGTTGCTCGGGTACGGGTCAATTCGGGTCGGGTTAACTCGGGTTCGGGTCAATTCGGGTCGGGTCAACCCGAATTTGAGTAAAATGATAAAAAAATTCTTTTTTTTACACTTTTATATAGTAAATCTATAATTTTATATTAAAAAATATATTTATTCGGGTCAATCGGGTTGACCCAAATTCGAGTTAGCCAAAATATTTCAACCCGATACCCGACCCTATTTAGAACTCGGGTTAGTCGGTTTGACCCGAATAAGATTTTTGACCCGAGTTACCCGATTCGAATAGGGTCGGTTCGGGTTCGGGTTCGGGTCGGGTCGGGTCGGTTTTTGACACCCCTAGATACAATGCTAGCTAGTTATGATACGATATGTTATGATTTGGTATGTTATGGTTTGAGATACATGATCCATGCTATTAACTGTATGATTGTCCAACTTTTTATGTTATGCTCACAGCTTACTATATTTGTTTTATGTTTAAACCTACGATCTTACCAACGTAATGTTTGTTAGTGAAAATATTATGATATATAATCTATACGATCTCTTTATGTTTTGGTGATGACAAACATGTGACTTGTAATACGTAACGTAAAGTGCGCAAGTTACTCGTAATCACAAATCATCAATGCATGCATGCATCAACATCTCTCGACGTCTCAAGTATGCATCAACACGGACATTTGTCTACACCCGACGTAAATCACGTAAGGTATGTACAAACAACATTAAACTTGTAGGATGATCAAAGAAATAAGTTTGTCTTAAACTTTACATTTTTATAAATGTAACAAAACAATTTCTTAAAATTTAATTAGACAAATTATTTTTGAATTATAAAGAAATATTTTATGTGGTAATTATTTTAAAATTCAAATCTAGCCATTTTCCCCTAAAACAAGTCAGATTTTCACCAGATAAATATTTCACCACAAGAAGACAAAAACAGGAGCGTCTGTCGGGGCGGCCACCTTAAATCCCCGGCGGCCCCCTAATATATCTGGGGGCTGCCACTTTCAGACAGACAGGTTTTCAACTCCTATAAATAGTGAGTCACTTCCAACTATTTCAGAACCTTTTACACAGATTTCTTTCAGTTATATCTCTCTCTGATCTCACTAAATCTCTCTAAATTCTTTGATCATTTAACTTGTTAAACTTTTTAAACTTTGATAGGTTTAAATTGACCAATCTGATATCATTATCCTTCTTCCCTTCAAGGCAAGAGAAAGAACTTTCGTCATCGTCAAGATACTAAGTATATTGAGTCTACTTATCCATCTTCTTTTGGGTAAACAATCATTCTTGATTCCATATAGTCAATTGAGTCCACTTGACCTTCTAATCTTTAGTAGTGTGTAGATCCGAATGGTGTATATATTCGGAAGGGTTGATTGTGTGTTGAGTTAGTTATTTTAGGCCTCAAAATACATTGTGTAAGTGGTATCCGATTGGTTTCTAGCTAAATTAGACTTCAACATTTCGCTTAGTGTCGAAAAATAATGTAAGCGACGAGGCTTTATGTGTTTTTAGGCCAAAAACACGAAGGTTTGTTATGTTGGCCATAAAACTAAACAGTTTTTTGGTTGTACCCGAAAAGAACTCGTACATCATCTAAACTTAGTGTCCAGCAATAATGAAAGCAACGATATATGGTTTTCTCCGCCGATAAAGGGAGCTTGTTGATTAGTGAAGTAACTCTCGAGTTGGATACTCAGGGAGTGGAGTAGGACGAAGAGGAGCTTCGTGACCGAACCACTATAAATCTCCGTGTCCGGTTTGCATTTTCTTTTATCTTTCGGTTTACTTATTTCTTTACATTTATCGCTTTACCTTTATACTTGCATTGTGATCATGATTGTGTGGATTGTTGTGTATATCATGTTACTTATGGTTGTGTAGTTTTTTTTAGTAAATATTGTGGGTGTGGTTGTATTGTTAGAATATGTATTTGTAATTGTAGATCTATAATCAACACTTCTCTATTCTTAAACTTGATTGGTATTTGATCACAAAAAGATTTTAAAGTTTTATTGGAAAAAGGTTCACACACCCCCCCCCCCCCCCCCCCCCCCTCTACGGTTTCTACAATGTTGACACTTGAGAGTATCCATTTTCAGGTGAAGTTAGTGAGGCTTAAGAGTTCAAGACTGCTTGACTAGTGAGACTTTAGGTTCCCCGCATTTGAAGACTTACTAGTTATCATTTACATTTCTATGTTTGATATACTTTCGTAATTTGTACTTTGTTATTTTGGATTTTCATTTTATGACTATGTATTGTTGTGTTTCAATTAACCTCGATACAAGTCCCCTCTTGTGTCAGGTATCGTCATGACATTTTGATTTATTAAGCGATTATGCATTTTAATTATTCTCTATTGTGACTTCAATGTGTTGTGACGATGCCTATCCTGTTACGCCTCGTGTTTCCGCCACGGCGGGGTGTGACATGATGTAATACTAAGTTAACGGTAATGATGTTGATCATCAATGCTACATCCGGTCAAAAAAAGTATATTTAACAGAACTAGAAAACTTCCTACAAAAAGTTGCACAGGTCCATTATCTACTACAGTATTCACAAACAATGCAATAATGTTTTTTACCAAGAAGTTTGTCCCTAAATGTACAAATTCGATGAAATGGTCCCAACCCAATATGAGATTTGTTCATGTCACGTCCATACTGTACAAAACTTCGCTGTCAATGCGTCCCAACCCCAATAGACTAAAGCGCATGTCCATCACTTCTCGCTGGTAGCTGCACACACGACTATCGAATGATCGCTACGCTAGGCTCCTTCTGCACTTTGCTTTGCCTCCAGATTTTGAGATTTATCTAACTTGTTTCTATTATTCTTTGTGTTAAGATTAAATAATTACTGAATACTGTCTTAAGCATTCTAGTAGCAGCAAAAGCGCGAAAGTGCATCATAAAAATCATTAAGGTATAGCGCGTTTATATTTCGTTATTTTTATTAAATTTAGATTTAATAGCGTTTAAACACAAAACCAATTGTACTTGTTATGTGTAGAGAAGCTTAATATTTTAAACGCTAGTCTGTTGGTGCTAAAAACACGCTCCAAAAAGATTGTGCACCTTCCGTGATAACTATGAAAATTATAGAGACATCAGACGCTCTCAGGAGAGCCTCTCAGAGTTATACAATATCATCTTTACCGTACAGACTTAGCTCCTCCCCCCCAACCCGTCAAAGGCGGATGCGTTAAAATATTGCATGCACACACGTGAATGGACACTTCAACCAACTCAGTGGGGTGTGAACTGTGCGTGGTGATACTTGAAAGAATCTCGGAAGATATTGGAATCTGTATGTCTCCATGATAGTAGTAAGTTACTAGAGACGATTGTACTGTTAGTTTGTTCCTCAACCTTAAATCACATACAATGCGTATTTGTGGAAAAGATATTCCATCATACGAAGCATGAAACCCAACCAATACGCGAAGCAGTAGTGTTAGTCGCACGCAGTCCCACTTCTATTGCACATGAAAAGGATCTACCTAAATGCCCGAATTACACTAAGTCACATAATAAGTATCCTATTTGAACTAAGAACGACCTGTAATGCAATACAGTAAACATGACAAGTATTCGGTTGATTCCAAAACGATACTCGACCAAACACTCTTTTGGGATCCATCCCAAAATAAATTCTACACTTTGCACAAGTATTTATGTTTGTGAACATGGTTAGTAGTATTTAGGTTTGTGACCTGGAGAGTTTAATATTATAAATGGTATCATCTTACATTGTAGGATTAAGTGATTAACAACACTTTTTTTTACATCTTTTAAATTTTCGAAGAATAAATGTACCAAGTATGATTCAAAATTTATAACATGTAAAGTATTCATGTGGTTCATTAATATACTTATCTATTAATATATTGTTGTCAAATCTTTGATGTTACCAATACCATTACATAATCAAAATGTTCGGATCAACAAAGTATTAAGTTTTTGATAACATAAACATAGGATCATTTTACAGTAACCCGTATAATCATTTAATTAGTATCACGTCATTGCTCCCAGTCAATGTATGTCCCCAGAGGGCTCTAATACCTTGTTCCCCCTCGATTTCCCCAACGCATGAACTAAAGTAAAGATATCCGTATTAAGTATCTGAATAACTCACAACACACCTTATTAGGTTTCGCATATAACCACAATATTCAAGCATGAAATACATGATGTTATACCGAATTACTCACTCAAGATTAGTCTTATACCACTACCCGCACCGATCTCCTTCGAATACCGTCATCCGCTGTAGTAACCATCCTGACTCCCATAAGCATAAATACTTCTAAATTGGTCGTCTATTTTGGTGAATAGAACAGAACTTCTGATATAAAAGAAAAACAAACACATAAAATTTTATGTCGTAAATTTATAAAAACAAAAAAACTTGAAAAAAAGATGAGGGTAATTAATATAAAACTTTAGTGTTTTAATGTTAAAATAAATTTGTTAGAGTTAAGTTGTAAATTTATAAATTTACAAATTTTATATGACTGTTCTTAAAAAAACAAATAACACCCTTTAGACTTTTCATAATTTATAAACAGAAAAAAAAAAAATTATAAGTATATTTACAATCTAATGTACAAGCTCGTGGTGCACAGAGGATTTAACACTAGTATCTTTTAAACAGAACATGTTTGTATTTTGTAACTTACGAGCATCATGCCACTTTTAAGTTTTTCATGGGCTGGTTGTTATGCATGGGCTTTGTGCTTTATAGTCCATTCCAACTATATAGAAACCCAACTGGAAAATCTGAAATAGCCCCAACATATCTTGCATATTGAAATTATATATATAATCATTAGGAGTATTTTTTACTTGTTCCTCGTAAAAACTGTTGCTGGCCCATCCTGCTTCTTTTAGCCTGGCCCACGTGATAGCCCATTCAAATTACCCATACGTGGTAAATATCTGCACCAAGTTCTTATACACTTAAAAAAAAAATGGAGGCTCCAAAACCATCTTCATTCTTCTTCCCACCAAATCCATATACCAGTGGCGGCTGTGAATGATCCGACTATACGGGTTTAGATTTTGCCATGGTAGATTTTGGCATGGTCCAATGGCCTAAACTTTGGCCCAAATTCATGTTTTACATACATAGATAACACCAGTCATTCTCTTGAAGCTTCTTGAAAGCTTATTTTAAGGTTTATATATTCCGTATATGTTAAATTGTATCCATTAATTAGGTTTCTTAGGGGGGATTCTGTTATTTGTTTTATCTCATGATCAATTACCTTGTATGGGGTTTTGTCTCTTTCGCAAATTCATCACTTTGATTGAACGTTTTATTGGTTGTCATTTTCTAATGCTTAATTTGTTTATGTGTAAAACTTAGAGAAAAAGACATGGGGACTGACTTGCTGATGTTGAAGAATTGGTTAAAAATTAGGGTTGGTTCTCACTTTCGTTTTGTTGTTGGTTTTATATCTGTATGTGGTTGCACACATTGCAAATGTTTGCTATCACATTTTAAAATTGATTATTTTCGTATTTGTGGTTCGGGAAGGCTTATATATTGTGCCTATGCATTGTTTACCAATTATCGTATCTTGGCGGGGTAACCACACCTGAATTGTGGTTGCAGCCATGGCGGGTGTTTCGCACCGCTTACAGATGATGATAACTTAAAAAGAGAAAGAGAAAGCTGTAGATTAACTCTTTCAGTGACGAATGTTTCTGTGCCCATATGTTTGGTTCCCGTTATTTTTATATATTTTGGGCTATGTGTAAGCTAATATTAAGTTGGGTTTTATTGTTTTGGGTTTTGCAGTTTGAAACAGGGACAAGTCCAAATTTTTGGTTGACATTATGCAGCAAAGTTGGAGGAGATAGAAACGAGCTAGTACTCGCCTCTTGAACCTCACAAGCGCTCCACGGTTTATGGGCATTGAAACCAATGTTGGTTGTGAACGCGTATGAATGGTCTCTTTAATGGTTAATTTATGGAACGCGTCTATATGTTTTGTCCCCATAATGTACCAACGCCATTATTTTGTTAGGGTAGCCTGACCCGGGTTATTGTTGCAGCCAAGATCGGCAGTATCTTGGCGAGGTAACTTGAGCCAGGTTATGGTTGCAACTAAGAATGGTATTTGGTTTTGCTTTCGTATTTGCGGACATATTGGATTCCGGTTTCTCTTTAGGGCTGACGTTCTTGGACTATTAGTTCGGTTGGGTCCAAACTGGCATTATAATAAGTTTTCACCACTTCCACTTCATACCGTATTCGCTTGAAATTTTATGTTGTAAGATACAAAACGGTGTCATGTGAATTGTCATGTATTCTGTGTACAAAACATGTGCACCCTCTTCTTTATAGGCGATGATGATAATTTCTGTTACTATGCACATTTTACCCACTCCCGTATCTTGGCTGGGCAGTCACACCGAGAGTGTGATTGCAGCCATGGCGGATATTTGTTAGTGCAACTCTATCTACAAATTTGAGCCTTATTACTATATATACTATATATGGAATAATACGACGTCGTTTTTTACGTCGGCTCCATTCCTTTTTTGGGCTCTTTGTTTACTTCAATAGCACACATTTATTAGTGAATATTAAGATTTCATTTCTCAATTTGGCATTGTGGAAAATAGTTATTATGGTGTTATCCAAGGTACAAGTTTGGTCTACTAATACAAGTGCCTATTTATGTTAGTATGTTGTTAGATATTGTATTCATTTTGTGTCTGTAGGTTTGTCGCCGAATGCAGACATTCCTGCGCACGCTGATAACGATCTCCCCCGGCCATATGCTACAGGTAAGTTCACCATCGTACTATCAACCATCGTTGTTTCTTCTATACATTTACTTTTTCGCTTTTACAGTTCCTATTTGTTTGTCGTCTATGAAAGCAAAACAACAGTTGTAAATTGATTGCGTTTAGATTTTTTTTGTGCAATTGAAAAGCTGCGCGCTGTGAGATAGACTCTAAGGGGGTGTTTGGTAAGCGACTTTTAGGTGATTCATAGTTACAACAACTTTTCCACCTCTTCCAGTTCTTATACAATGGCAATTATGTTTTGTCTGAAAGAATACATGACACATATGCGAATGTGTTGGTAGTTGTACACAATTTTGCAACTTAATTCTTTAATCACAATTCTAAAGTTTATTAACTTCTTGCATCGTGCTGTCGTTACAGGTATACAGAACAAACAGTGGCTACTTCAGAAGCCGTTAGTGACAATTATGGATTATGATTGTATTGAATCAAAGGTATGCACTGTTATTATTAAATATCCTCATTCCTTTGATCGGTATCACCAGGAACATTATGCTAAGATGACACCCGAAATCGGTGTGCAGGTCTAAATTATTGGTGATGACCTTATTGTAACCAATCCCAAGGTAAAATAATATATACTTATAACAAATTAACTGCTTCTAAGATACTTCATCATGTTCATATAGTTTTCACTTTCTGTAACTTCAGTGTGTTGACAAGGCAATAAAAAAAATACTTGCAATGCTCTTCTCCTTAAGGCCAACCAAATTGGGTCAGTTACAGAAAAGCATTGAGGATGTCAAAACGTATTGGTTGGGGAATTATGGCTACCCACAGAAGGTGCAATTTTGTTTTTATTTTTATCTTCAACTGATATTCAAATTTTGATGGTTATAAGTGAATTAAATCACCCTGCT
>BQNB010010071.1:52086-85006 GCA_026074375.1 Tanacetum coccineum
TCAAGAATCATCCAATGAAACTTCCTAAGAACTTCCAAGCTTCTTCTCATCAAATATAACCTGTAATCAAAGACAAAGACAACTGTACCAAGCATAAAATCAGCGGGATAGATATAAATACAATGAGAGTTTAGGGTTTTGACTCCATGAAAGCAGTAAAGATAGGATGAAAGCGATGATGTACTCCTATCTATACTTCTATACTCCCTTATAAAGCATGGATATCCCCAACCAAAATTCAACCCTCCATTTTTAAGATTCAGACTTTCCAAACCACATCAAACCCTAAATTTACACACACCAAACCAACTTCCGATCTTAAAAATATTTCCAAACCAAAACTACAACCAAACCCACCCGGTCACACCAACTAGACATAAATAAAATAGGACACAAAAACATATAAAAAAACACACACAAATTATACTCTCTAGAAACCAAAAATACAATACCACCCATCACCACTATACGACTCGCCACCAGCCGCTACAATCACCTGCCATCACAACCACCAGTGAACGCCATAACCTAGCTGCCAAACGCCATAACCGAACCACAAGCCAGGTATTATATTTTTTTTATAGTCAAATCTCCAGTTACTAATTATGTTTTGAAAGATTTTTGAGTGTTTGTGTTAAATCTAAATTTATATTTCATGTTTTGAAGTATCTTTTTCCTAGATCCATGTATATTTGTTACTCATCTGATTTGTAATAAAATATTTATAAATTTTCTTGTAGATTTGCTACTGCAGCGGACGCCATAACCTAGCCGCCAAACGCCATAACCGAACCACAAGCCAGGTATTATAGTGTTTTTGTAGTCAAATCATCAGTTACTAATTATGTTTTGAAAGATTTTTGAGTGTTTGTGTTAAATCTAAATTTATATTTCATGTTTTGAAGTTTCTTTTTCATAGATCCATGTATATTTGTTACTGAATCTGATTTGTAATAAAAATTTATAAATTTGTCTTGTAGATTTGCCTACTGCTAGCGCTGCCTGAATCGTTGCCGGAAACCCCCGCAAGCCGCCGGCAGGGTTAGGCTTCGCCGCTTTATGCTTTAATCGTATTCTGCTAGCTGCCCCAGCAAACCAGACGCCAAGCAATAGATCATGTATATTTTTTATAGATCCATGTATATTTTTTTATATCTAGGTATTTATAATTTTGTAATATTTTTAACAGCCTCCGCTGGAAAACGCCATTGCGTTACCGGAATAGCGGTCATCGCAGCTTAGTAGCCGAAAAATCTGCTGGTGTCGCCGCTCGGTCACCGAAATCTGCGCTGGAACCGTCGGAATCTGCTACCCCAGATGTGTGTTCTTCAAAAAATTGTTATTAAGTTCATTGGTATAAATTTGAGTATTTATTATTCAAAATTCGATGTTTTATTTTATTTTGTATAAATCTGTTTCTAATATTTTAAATATGATTATTTTCGAGTATTATTTCAAAATTGATTTCTTATTTGAAAACCATTGCTCAGCCGATAACTCCCTGTGTTCCCGCCGCATACAAGCTGAGTTTTTTTTAATAAATCTATAATACATTTTTAAGTTTTAAGGTTTCTTACGGATTTACTTTTATTGTTTATAGATCTAACTTGGTATAACATTTTTAATTTTTTACATTTGTTCTTGCTGCTGTAGCCGAAATTTGCGATGCCGTCTCCCAAGTTGTCGCTGCGCTTCGGAATATGTGGTTAATTTTTAAAAGAAAAGATAGTTGGTAGACTTTGTTAGTAAAAAGTATTTGTATATTGTTGGGTAAATTTATAAGTTTTTGGTTATTACAGTAACATTTAAGTTTAATCAATGGTAGTATCAAGTTAGTACTAGCGGAATGTATTGAGTTTTTTTTAACGGGGTTATACTATAATAGTTGGTAACTAATTAATGAAATTTTCGAATAGAAAATTGTATGATATGAAGGTTGTCAAGTTAGTACTAGCGGGTTTTTCAAAGTCATTTGGCATCTCAATGTTTATGGCAGAAAGTGACCATTCTCGAGACACACAATATTTACTTTTAATAAAGTTGTCATTTTCAAACATTTTTGTTAGTAAAATTTAAAAGTAAATTTTTTAAGAGCCTCTTTAAACTTAATTTAGGATTTGTAAGACCGTCGCACACTACAAACATAACAAAATGATGACAACGACTACAAGAGTGAAATGAAAACAACGATTTACTTGAATGTTGAATATTGGTTATTTAAATTGAGGTAATTGAAGTATTCAAACAAGATGAGACTGAGTTCTATGACTTTTCAAACTAGAAAAGTAGTTTTTGGAGTAACAGAAAAAGATAAGAAGTCTATTAAATTTTCGTAGTTTAAAGTAGTTTTGGAGCAGCAGCAAAAAAGAAAAAAGTTGTCTTATTCAAATTGTCCATAAATTTGAATAAGTATTTGGTAAAGTATTTTAACGACATCATAAAAGTATGAATAAATTAGTTTTGGAAGATGATTGCACACATTACATAACTGGGACAATTCTAAATTTAATGTGTTTTGGATATTTATACGCCGTTATAGTATTTAAAATGTAAAATGAAAAAAATAGAAATTCTAAACAAAATAGAATAAATGTTTTAAAGTGTGCAAATCACCACCTTTTAATTTAATAATCAAATGCTTTTAATTATTAATAAATTAGTCCTTTACTGGAGGATCTCGTAATTTTTTTTTAACGGCAATTTTATTCAAGGAAAACTAGCAAGGAGCTAGATTACAAAGAAATAAGATAAGGATTTTTGAGCCAATCGTTCCAAGCAAACGAGGCTTTACATCTAGACTTACACCAGTAAAAAGAACTAGAGATCATTGTCAAAGGACACGAACTTAATTTTTGATATGGATTTAAAAGTGCAAGCTACAATGGTGTATTAGTAACTGTTATTGGTATGGCATCTCACCAAATCTAAAAATATCGCAATAATTAAAACATTCTCTCTAACTATAGCTTTATAAGAACATGTGAGTCTCATAACACAACACCAAAATTTGACACTTTACAAGAAAAAGAAAGAAAAGAAATGTAAAATAACAATGTTACAAATAGCGCTAAAAACATACATCCGTTATATGCGTATTTATTACAAATTGACTATTACGACATAAAATAATGACAAAGAAAAACACACTTTCACCTGCAAATGACACTACCAAAATTTGTTGAAAACTATATATAATCGCCGATATACGACAATGCTATCAAAAACAATTTTTCCTTAAGTATTCCCTATCGCTACATATATAGTGTGTCGAAAGGGGAAATTATTTTCCGCCAAACTATGATTGAAAACAAGACACAGCTGCCGCTAGGCGCGGGTATTCGGCTAGTATTTTGTTAATTGACGGAAACACATGAGAAAGTATACCCTTTCGAGTGTGTAAAGTATAGGTAAGTCCAGCTAGTCCTAATGGAGTTTTGCGTTTTTAGATTGAAAAGGTGGTTTAACAAGAAAGCCCAAATGATTGTCACGGTCATTAGAGTCATATTTGTAATAAAAATTAATTATAATAAACGCTAGAAATGATTTAGATTATTACCAAGATTATTAGAACATGTTTGTTTAGGCCAAGAGAGACATTAAACTAGAAATGATATATAAAGATATGCTCAATCACAAAGCATACAAGACACAAATGATGGGTAATCACAATAGCAAGTATATCTACAGACTATGCAAGGGAATTATTTTGACCTATGACCCAAACATAACAAGCGCATCAGATATGTTTGTGACCAATATTCATACAAGTATACTTCCCCTAATAAAATCGTTAGACGTAAAATTAGGCCTTAAACACATAATCATTCGGGTTGTCTAACAATTTACTATTTAATTCTCATAAGTCTAGTATTGATTCGCGACTCAAAATCAACAACACAAATCGAGCCTTTCGACTTATATAGACTGATATGATCAACCAAATGATAGACAATAATCTAAATAATAACATATCAAGCATACAAGCATAAACATCAAAAGCATATCAAAACAACCAAGACTATCATATTCCTTATAAAGCCCAAACAAACACAAGACCACTACTCCATAATCAAAAAAGTAACACACATATTTAACTCATAAAATTCAGAAACTTTCGTATCAACAGATAATAAAAGTCTACCAAAGTTATAAGTTTAAAAGATGATGACTACAAGTTCTTTCAACCAAAAACTATTATCAGTACCAACTCCTATTGTCCCGAACCCTTAATATACTGTTACTACACTTCTGGGATCGATGAATAATCAGTCAATTCGTCCAACATGGTGGTGATTACGTGAAATGGAGATTAAGGATGAACTTGATATAGTTCCACCCTTATGGCTTTGATTCTTTCTTTAGTGAATTGTGTGGATTATTCTGTGATAGGGGCTATATTTATAGGCTCTAGGGGTGCCAAAAAAACATGGAGAGGAAGGGTGAGAGGCCATATGACCAGACTCCATTCACTTTTTATAATGTGCGGTGTACTTGGGCATTACAGCTCTTGAACGTTTTTTAAGTTATAGATAATTAAATTCTCTTTCGGTGGATGCTTGAATCAACTCAATTTGAGTTTATATGACCGAGTTATGGCCAAAACAGTGGACAGGTGTCGGGAAGCTAGAACTTGAGTTTACTTCTTCGTTTAAGCTCCATATCTTCGCGTATTCTTTCGTTTTCTTCCACGACACGTCTCATGAACCTATAATAGTAAATATAATTAATTAAGTATCTAAATTTCTTATTATTAACCAATAAATATAAATAAAAGCATAGATAACGTATATAGAAATATGTATAAAATACGCGTTATCAAATCCCCCACACTTAAGCTTTACTTGTCCTCAAGCAAGTCTAAGAAAATAAATTTAGAAACAATGTCCCAAGTGACAAATAAGGGAAAATTTAAAATTTTAAAATTTTTGAAAATATCAAAAATATTGTTGATTTATTATAAATAAGCGCAAAAGGCGCAAACACCCGCCCACACACTTAAGGATTTGCTTGTCCTCAAGCAAAATAAAGGAAAAATATAAGCTTTAGAAAACAAAAATAGAATTATGAAAGATATTTTTTGGATTTTTAAATTGCGAAAACAGAGATGTTTGACAATACCCAATGATCTTCAAGCTGCAATAACATGACTAAGCACCTCACAAAGATGGAAAGTATAATTCACTCAAACACTAGTTTTGATGCAATAGAGGGTAAAATGAAATCACACTCAATTGCTCAGACATGATTCATTTCATACCATGAGCTTGTACAAGAAACAAAACTACATCGACGTGGCGTAAGCACCAGGTATAAATATCAAAAGAGGGCTTTTATTCGGTTGTAATGTACAGGCTAAGGGATAATAAGGGTGTGGATAAGGCATGGGAAATATATAATGGAATTGGTTTTATAATTAAAACACATGTCAACAAGTCCAAGAACCCATGTTGCTAGTTACCACAATCCACAAACCCGTGAGGTTATCGAACATCTCAACCTCGAACTCATACAAATGATATAACAATATGCCTCACAAGCAACCAACACATCAACTTTTATTCATACTTCTTTCTCTCTCTTTTTTTCTTATTTTTTTGATTTTTTTAATCATTTTTTCACATTTTTATCATTTTTTTTCTATAATTCATTTCACATAACTAACAATTCCCCACACTTAGTATAAGCATACACCACAAAAAATACAAAAATAAAGCAGGCCTTCTTCATCTTCGTTGAAATGGCACAACACTCATAATAAAATGCGAAGAAACTATAAGCAAAAATCAACCAATCATACCGAGCAACTAGCAACCAACCATTGGGACTTTCGACAAGGGGTAAGGCTAGGCTAAATGTTATAGATTTTTGTATTTTTTTATTTTAGTGGATGTAAGAAACAAATAGAATGTCTCAACGGGTTAAATTAGGGGTATCTAGCACTAAAGATGAGTGCTACATAAGGGTTTTATTTGGGTGGATAGCTAATCGATGTAATTAGCTAAAAGAATAAATAATTAAACGGAATGGCCATTTGAGTTAAATCGTAAGTTTCCTCTTTATCACATAAAAATACCCTTATCACGCGAAAGTGATCTCACTGCGGTCTCGTAATGATTGTCAAGCACAAGTTCTAGAATCAATAAATCACTAGCACACTCATAATCAAAGGAATCAAGCATAAAAGATGTATGCCATAATAATATGCTCAAAATCCTCACATATTTACTAGATTGGTTATCAATCTAGGCACATCTCTAATTTCAAAACTTTATTTATTTACTATGTTTTATTCTAATATATTAACCTAAGTGATAAAAAAATTTAGATTATCGAGGGCGAACAAAAATTAAAAATTGATAATGAGTCTGATTTTTAATTTATTTTTTCCCCACACTTAAGTTTAGCAATAAGCGTAATTAGAAAATAACTTAAAAGTAGGATAAGTGAGAAAAATAAATATAAGAGAAACGAGACTTCTCGGGGTTCTTAAGTTCTCGATTGAATTCTGAAAGATACGGTGCGAAACAGAACGCCAACATAAGTTTGTGAACTCAACCGTATATAATATACCAATCCCAATACATCACTTCCCAAGTGTAAGACTACCACCAATCCAAGCTCCACCTATTTATTTAATCTGTAAAATAAACACAACTAAAAAACAGTAAAATACTAAAGTACACTTTCGTAGGCACCACGATTGCATTTAGCGTATGCAACAATCCTTTAAACCCCTTGGTGTCCCGAGTGGATGAGTTATAGTCTCGTGAGGGTTTCCAGAGAACACACACACAAAGTTCAAAAACATATATTTTTTTATATTTTTATTTTTTCTCGTTTAAAATTTTTATTTATAAACAATTTACTAAAACAAGCACACACAAAACACTATGAAAAAAAAAGAAAAACATATAAAGGAAAATATAATTACTAGTATTCAAACATTCACAACTCCTACGAAAACAAATATAAAGGCAAAAATAAAATCTTTTTGGATTTTGGTTTTTTTAGGACAAAGACTAACAAAGCATGCAAACACTTGACGCACGAAAACGTATTATAAATAATTTTGTATAAAACTATATTTTTGCGGTCTAATAACAAAAGTACGCCACACTTAAGATAAAGTATGCCGCACTTCGAGTCTAACTTTATTATTTTTCAAAAATTCAAAACTACTAGCACGCCAAAAATGACAAAAGTGCGTCGCACACAAACAAATATGCGGCGGTTTTATCAGAAACATATTTTTATTATATTTTTTTTATTTTATTAGTTAACAACTGTACATTAACACATTAACAAACACACAAACAGAAACTGAAATAAGAAAATACAAACAAGCGATCTAACAAATTTAAATAAACATGAATGAATTCTAATATATGTTTTAAAACAATCTGTAAAGATACGAAAAAGAAAAATATTTTTGCTTCTCAAGCCCAAAAGTGCGGTGCACATAAAAAAATGTGCGGTGTACATCGGTATGAGATTTTTATTTGTTTTAATTAAAACACGTAGAGCTAAACAGACTAAACATGATAATGCAAACACTAAAGACTAGCACACAAAACTTAAAACACACTTTATGCAGTTACAAACAAACTAAAACATTTTTATACATTACATATTATTATTATTATTATTATTATTTATAAAAATACACATGAACAAACACAAGCCACCTAAGAATGCATAAACAAACACATTACATACATTCACATAACATAAGATAAAAAGAAATGCATCATGTTTATTTTTATACAAAACGGTTTTTTGTATGCATGTAAAAGTGCGACGCACTTCAGATCTACAAATTTTTCAAATTTTTATATTTTTATGAGTTTTCACAGATGGAAGCTGAACTAAACACAAGACTTATTATATTAACACAATCATGCTAGAATCAAAATAAACAAGAAGAAAGCAAAATAACTCAAAAATAAAAAATCTTTTTGAATTGAATTTTTTTTAGAAGTACCACAATTTTGGATTAAAACCGACGCACTTGCAGGTTTTGCAGGTTGCAGTTTAAACAGATAAGTCACAAAATCAAACACATACTCAAATAGCATAAAAGGATGGTAAACAAGCAGATTCATATCAAATAAAGCTATTAGAGATAACAAATCTAAGCAAGCATAAATCAAATAAGAACTAGCATATTTTTATATTTTCCATTTGATAGGCAAATGAACAAATGCAATAATTTAAGGAACACAATAACACAAAACAGAAGTCTCATGCTCTTACTACATAAATTAAAGATTACAATTGGTTTGGGGAGTTTTTTGAGACACAATCCACGAAAACATTTTGTTTTAGACAAAAAGTGTGGCGTACTATTATGTGAGTATGTCGTACTTTCAGGTTTATCAGGGGAGTACGACAGTTTTAAAAGAAAAACCGACACACTTTCAGCAACAGAAGGTTTTTAAAGCAGTTTTAACATAAAAATTGAGTAGCAACGAGATGTCAAACAAGTATAAACCACTAATCGAATGAAAACAAGACCAACAAACTCCCAGGCAACGGTGCCAAAAACTTTGATGTGTTTTAAAAGCTTTAAATTTATAAGACAAGACATACCTGTTAATTGACAGAAACACACGAGAAAGTTTACCCTTTCGAGGGTAGTAAAGTCTAGGTAAGTCCAGGTCGTCCCAAAGGAGTTTTGCATTTTCAGATTCAAAAGGTGGTTTAACAAGAAATCCTAAATGATTGTCACGATCATTACACTTATACTTGTAATAAAAATTAACTATAACAAACGCTAGAAATGATTTAGATTATTACCACGATTATTAAAACATGTTTGTTTAGGCCAAGTAAGACATGAAACTAGAAATGATATATGAAGATATGCTCAATCACAAACAAAGAATACAAGCCACAAATGATGGGTAATCACAATAGCAAGTATATCTACTGATTGTGCAAGAGAATTCTTTCGACCTATGACTCAAACATAACAAGCACATTAAGATAGGTTTGTAACCAATAATCATACAAGTATACTTCCCCTAATCAAGTTGTTAGACGTACGATTAGGCCTTAAACACATAATCATTTAGGTTGTCTAGCAATTTACTATCCAATTCTCACAAATCTAGTATTGATTCGCGACACAAATCAACAACACCAATCGAGCCTTTTGACCTATATCGACTGAGATGATCAACCAAATGATAGATAATAATCCGAATAATAACATATCAAGCATACAAGCATAAACATCAAAAGCATATCAAAACAACCAAGACTATCATATTCCTCATAAAGCCCAAACAAACACAAGACCACTACTCTATAATCAAAAAAGTAACACACATATTTAACTCATAAAATTCATAAACTTTCATATCAAAAGATAATAAAAGTGTACCAAAGTTATAAGATCAAAAGATGATGACTATAAGTTCTTTCAACCAAAAACTATTATCAATAACCTAAGATACCAACTCTTATTGTCTCAAAACTTTAATATATTGTTACTACACTTTTAAGATCGAGGAATACTCAGCCAATTCGTCCAACGTGGTGGTGATTAGGTGAAATGGAGATTAAGGGTGAACTTGGTGTAGTTCCACCCTTATGGCTTTGATTCATTCTCTAGTGAATTGTGTGGATTATTTTGTGATAGAGGATGTATTTATAGGCTCTAAGGGTGCCAATAAAACATGGAGAGGAAGGGTGAGAGGCCATATGACAGGACTTCATTCATTTAATAGTTTCGTCATAATTGCGGAAAAATGCGCCGCACTTTTTAGAATGTCTGACGTACTTTAGGCATTTACAGCTCTTGATAATTTTTCTAAGTTGTAGATAATTAAATTCTCTTTCCTTGGCCACTTGAATCAACTCAATCTGAGTTGGTATGACCGAATTATGGCCAAAACAGTGGACAAGTGTCAGGAAGCTAAAACTTGAGTTTACTTCTTCGTTTAAGCTCTATATCTTCGTGTATTCTTCTGTTTTCTTCCACGACACGTCTCAAGAACCTATAATAGCAAATATAGTTTATTAAGTATCGAAAGTTCTTATTATTAACCAATAAATATAAATAAAAGCATAGATTATGCATATAAAAATATGTATAAAATACGCGTTATCACCTTGCTTAAGGAGGAAACATGAAAAACTAGTGACACGTTCTCATCCTTTATTTTTTGAGACCTGGAATCAAGATAAGGTAGACCACTAGAAGTCACATGACTTGGATCATTCAATGTAGCTACAAGTTGCTTTAACTCGTTAACTACAATTGATTCCTCTTGCAACTAAGCTTTCAAATCATTTATCTCAAAAGATTTGTTATTGATCTGTGTTATTGATGCGTATTTTCTTTTAATAGATCAGATTTTAATTTTATAAACTACAAACTACCTAAGCTCTATATACACACTAACGAGCAGTGTACCCGGTCGTGTGTAGTGTACTTAAGGTAAGTCCGAGGTCGACCCAAAGAGCTATGTGTCAGGTTACTAACTTAAGGCAATTAACTTATAAACTAGAAAGCAATTAAATTATCGTGCTTGAATTGATAGAATGGAAACTTAAGTGCATTGGTTGAATTAAAATCAAGGGGAAGAAGAACATGTAAAACTAGTTATATCTTAATTAACACAGTGATTCAATTACTTAATCTGATTGAGGGAAAGCTAAGATCGAATGGTCATCATATCCTATCTTATAATTGTAGAATCCCGAACACACTAGGTATAGTAACCGAGAATTTGCCCCACTAGTCATGCTGAGCGAGCATCATATTTGGCATCCTTATGATCAAAGTATTATAACCAAATAAATAACCAGAATTAATAAGAAATAAATGAATCATAATGATAATTCATTTATAAAAGAAATAACACAAGGTAAGCTTAGCCGAAAATTATATTCATATAATCAAATCTTGATCTGTTAATGAAAGTGATGAAAAGCAACTAATAAGATGATGATGGTGTCTTCACCCTGCGATCAAACCGGAAACTTACTGCACACCTTTTTTTTCTTCCTATAGTTGTCGCCTCAAAAGGGACGAATACCTTTTGCTTCACCGACTAAAAGGAATATGCAATCTACTTCCATCTATTTTCTTTATATACTAAAATATAAGTTTAGGACTTTTACATACTTAGTCCTTCATCGTTGTTTACGAAATAAAATTAGTCCTTGAAACTGTATAACAATCGTGCAACTTTGGTCCCGGACTTTAACTAACTACGACGTAGTTAATATGTCAAACTATGTCGTAGTTCTTCCTACTCAGCATTTCCATCTTTAGCAAATATTGGTTACGGCATAGTTATAAGTTCTAACTACGCCATAGTTCTTCGTCAGCATTTCTTCTTTTAACATATAATAACTACGGCGTAGTCCATACGGGCCAAGTACGCCGTAGTTGTGACGTCATCATAATCCATCTCCAAAACTAATTAACTACGACGTAGTCCAAGATGTCAACTACGTCGTAGTTCCTTCCTGAATGCGGTAATTGGTGTGATTTATTCAATTAGCCATTTTCCACCTTTTTTTTGTTCCAATGTCATAATTACCTGAACCTGGAATATAAACCAATTAAGTACCAGATTTATATAACAATATTATAAAACAATGCAATAAACACGGGAGTTTGATATATAAAAGCATTAAACATTTTTGTTGTTATCAACTATCCGCTTACTTGACTTCTACTTGCCCTCAAGTAGACTTTTTAATAATTCTTAAAAAGATATATCCCAAGTAGAAACTAGAAAATATGAATTTAAAAATTACCTAAGCTAGAAAACTATAAACCTAGCACCTCACGAAAGGAAAACGAATCACACTCATACTCTCACTAATCTATGTGTTTCATTTTTGGTGATCACTCAACTACTCAGTGATGGCGAGTATTCTATCATAAGCTTGGCAAGAATACTAATCTCCACCACTAGAGTCTAGATGAAACTATTTAAAAAGGATAATTAGGTGACATACACAGGCTTAAACATGTGAATAATTCTAACCAATACCGATGCTCCAGAGAAAGCAACAAAACCACACATGCTCGCCTAAATCCATGAATGAGACACATGTGATTGCTCAAATCCTTACCTTGAGCAAGCTAAAGGTTAAAATCATTAAAAGGGTAGGATAAAGACATGTGAAACATTTATAATTGGTGTAACATAAAGACACAAAACAAATAGTTTCCTAAGTCCATAATCAAGGCGTCACCAGTCGCATTCAATCCCATAAGCAAAATCTGAGGGTCAAGAGTTAAGGGGTCTTCAATATTACACGAGTTAATGCGTATGAAATGTAATGTAATGCCTCATGATCTCCATAATATGTAATAACCATGCATGTAAAATGCATTAACTCGGCCTTCATCTTCAATGAACATAAAATTATGTGCTATTTTTTTAAAATTTTGGGGCTAAAATCGGCACATAATCTAACCAAATACCTCCAAAATCATTCATTTCTATCTCCCTTCCCCCCACTTGAGATGTACAACGCCCTCACTGTACAAATAGAAACCTAAATAGAAAGGGAGATAAAAATGGCATGGGTTTATAAATGATACCCGTTTACAAACATCAAAATGGATATGTCAAGACATTGCCAGTTGCACAAGGTAAAAATACTACCACTATACTATAAGACATATAAGCTGATTTATAATTTATTGATCAACTATAAATTAATAAATAAACTCTTACTTGCATGTTTTATTTTATTTTTTCGTTTTTTATGCAAGACAAGGATACAATGAAAATAAATTACAATATAGACACATATATACATGAGCATCCCCCAACTTGAGATAAACTATCTTCTGAACTTGACTTTCTTCGAATGCCCTCTATCCTAACCATGACTTTCACCAGTGAAACCAAAATAAACCAGCTATTCCCAGATGATAGACTAAAGAAACTACAAGGTAGGCTAGGCGATTAGTGTAACGAAACAACATATATTGGGTTAACAAAATGAAAGGAAAGGCTCAGCAGGTTGTTATAGGGGTATCTTGCATTAAAGATGTGTGCAACAAAGGGTTTCACAAGGGGATTAACTAATCAGTGTAAAAAGTCAATATACACAAACATAACATGATTGGATGGGCTATTCGGGGTTAATCCTAAAATTTTCCTTTTATCCTAGCTACACCGATTACACTAAGTTACCTCAGTGCAATGCTCATTTGTGTGGTCTCGAAAACATATACCAAGCCAAGTTCTAAAGTCTAGTACAACCATCAACACACTTATTTTTATTGATATTTATGTATAAGGGGAAAATGAAAAGGCTTATCCTCACACATGTAATTATAAGGGGAAGATGTGCTTAGTTAATTCTTAACTAGTTAAGTAATGAAAAACATGTCAAAATTTTAGTAATGAAACCTTTTTTAGACAAAACTAGAAAAATAAAGACAAGTATAATCAAATGGGTGTCTATTTCTAATCCATTCTCTCCACTTGAGTCAAACTAAGCATATAAATTTAAAAATGAAAGGGTTAGAAATGAAATGGAAAACTCCTATAGATTTTCTCGGTATGATAAAGAGATATCATACTCTAAGCCATGCTCCAAGACTGCTTCCTCGAGCAACATCCATTACTCAACATATCGTCATAACCTTTGGTATAACATCCAACTAGTTTAGCTTGAAATGCTTTCTTGTAGCCTCTTATAAACCTAGCACCACTCCATGTACATCAACGTGTATATCTACAAGAAAGGCTAATACCAAAGCATGATTTCGGATAAAAGCACCATAGCACAAAATGTACAAAATAACAATACAATAACTGAAATAAAACATAACTCACTTTTGTAGGAATCACGGTTGCATTTAGCGTATGCAACAGGCCTTTTAATCCACTTAGTGTCCCGAGTAGACGAGTGAAGTGTCGTGAGGGTTTCTAGTGAACATACCCACAAAGTTCATTTACTGATTATACAAGGTTTTGTGAAATTTTAAGTTATTTAGAAAAATCATTTATGTTGCAGAAAGGAACTACGGCGTAGTCCATAGGGTGAACTACGTCGTAGTTAAGTGAAAGCATAAAAATATTTTAAACAAGCCAGACCAACTATGGCGTAGTCCAAGAGTGGAACTACGCCGTATTTAAGGGAAACAAACCAAAGTTTTAGGACTTTAGAATAACTACGGCGTAGTTAATGTATCTAACTATGTCGTAGTTACAGTCTGCAACTAACATTTTTCACTTAACCACTAGCCAAGGTGATCCCGATTTCCATCCCCTTACAGTAAGGACCTGCAAGCAAGTTAGAAACACACAAAACCAAACTAAATGCAAAAATGAAATGAAACAAAACATAATAAAAAGATAGGCATATGGTGCCTACCACGAAGCGCTTGTTTTTGTTCGAGTCACGAGCTTGACTCTACCCTTATGTACTAGGTAATATGGTGTCCATCCCCTCACTTGGAGTTAAGTGTGGGTGGTAGTAGCCACATACACCATAAGGGTGTAAGTATGCAACAAGAAGGGTGTATAAGGCTAAAATTTTATACTTGTGGGGAATTGTGAATTCCCTCTTTACCTCATTCGAAGTGGATGATTCAATGGTGTGTTGCACATAATTTGACTAGTCATTGAGCTTTATACAAACTAAGAAAGGGTCTTTAGCAAGACTTCATTGTAACGTTTCTTAAGTGTTTAAAGGGTCAACGTTGTGGTTTCCATCCATTCCAATGTCCTCCACCTGAACTTCCTCTATTTCCCTTGCAATGCTAATATCAATATTTTCATCAACCTATTTACAAACACTAGAAAATACATTAGTAACTAAGAAAGTAAGAAGGTCAGGAATTTCACCATCCTCTTGGTCACCCCTATTTAGAACTTCATGTCCGTCCTTCTTATGTTTTCAGCTCCTATTATGAACAAGTCATCCAAGATCTCGTCTAAACTGGAATCCTCCATATCTAAAGGTTGGTTAAGTGTGTGTTGTGATTGATTGGAAAACTAGGATGTGAAGCCCTAAGTGGGAACCTATATTTCACTTTTCATTGAACATTGCATAGCCATATATAAATCATACTCTTCTAAACTCATGCTACCAACGTCCACTTCAAAATTATAGGATATGGAATTAAATTTGGTACAAGGTTGAGGAGTCTGAAAACATAAGGGTAAAGGAGGTTGCCTATAATACTCGTCATCCTCCTCATTAGAATCAGGATATACAAAATTTCTATACTTCACAGGAGCAACCTTAGAATAAGCAATTCTATTCCTAGAAGTGCAACTCCTCTCCAAATCCCTATGCATCCCTTGGTACATCAAATACTTATTTAAAGTCATATTATCAATATCAGGCTCCATCTTAAACTAAAATAATAGAAATCCTAAAACCTCAAATCAAAACCTAGTTATAGCTCCTCGGCAATGGCGCCAAAAACTTGATGCGTATTTTCTTTTAATAGATCAGGTTTTAAATTCATAAACTGCAAACTACCTAAGATCTATATACACACTAACGAGCAATGTACCCGATCATGTGTAGTGTACTTAAGGTAAGTCCGAGGTCGACTCAAAGAGATATGTGCCAGGTTACTAACTTAAGGCAATTAACTTATAAACTAGAAAGCAATTAAATTATCACGTTTGAATTGATGGAATAGAAACTTAAGTGCATTGGTTAAATTAAAATCAAGGAGAAGAAGAACGTGTAAAACTAGTCATATCTTAATTAACACAATGATTCAATTACTAAATCTGATTGGGGAAAGCTAGGATCGAATGGTCACCATATCCTGTCTTATAATCGCAGAATCCCGGTCACACTGGTCATAGTAACCAAGACTTTGTTCCACTGGTCATGGTGAGCGAGCATCATATTTGGCATCCTTATGATTAAAGTATTAAAACCAAATAAATAACCAGAATTAAATAGAAATAAATGAATCACAATGATAATTAATTTATAATAGAAATAACACAAGGTAAGCTTAGCCAAAAATTATATTCATACAATCAAGTCTTGATCAGTTAATGATAGTGATGAAAAGCATAATAATCGAACCAAACTAATAAGATGATGATGGTGTCTTCACCCCGGGATCGAACCAGAAATTTGTTCTGCACCTTTTTTTTCTTCCTGTAGTTGTCGCCACAAAAGGGACGAATACCTTTTGCTCCACCGACTAAAAAGAACATCCAATCTGCTTCCATATAAGTTTAGGACTTTTAAATATTTAATCCTTCATTGTTGTTTACGAAATAAAACTAGTCCTTGAAACTTTAAAAGAATCGTGCAACTTTGGTCCCTAGACTTGAACTAACTACAGCATTGTCCAAGGTGTCAACTACGCCGTAGTTCCTTCCTGAACGCCATAATTGGTATGATTTATTTAATTAGCTATTTTCCACCTTTTTTCCGTTCTAATGCCATAATTACCTGAACCTGAAATATAAACGAATTAAGTACCAGATTAATATAAAAATAGTATAAAACAAGGCAATAAATGCGAGAATTTAATAATATTTAAAAGCATTAAACATTTGATGTTATCAATTATCAAAGAAACATCATGTATTTTCTAAAATTCATCACAAATCATTTTCTATTTATTATGTTTCAAGTTAAAGAGAAATACAATATTCCTTAAGTTTTGCAAAGCGGTTTGTTAGTTCATAAATTGATTTGTTTTATTCTTGTTGATCTTAAAGCATAATTTCAAGACTTTTATAGTTTTCACACTTACCAACTTTATTCAACGAATGCAAGAATGTAAACATTATATTGCAAGAGATATTTTCTTTCAAGAGTTGGTCGTTGTTGATTAAAAGTTGTTTCTTTTTAATTTAAAAACATTTCTTTTCCACAGCACATTGGTCAAACTTGTCTTCCATTTGTTTAAAAATACCATTCATTTCATGAACCTCTTTGCAAAGACCAATTTCAAAATATTTGAAAGTTTCTGATGTGTCGTTGTGTGGTGTATATTTTTATTATTGAAGTTTTAAATTTATATTTTGCTGATTTAACCAAAAACAACACTTTAACGGGCAGTGTACCTGGTTGGTGGTAGATTCGTGGTAGGTAGGGTGTCGAACACTTGAAGCGAGGTTAAATCTCTCAATTTATTTATATTTTGGTTATCTTACCTAAGTTAATTCTAAACTAAGTCAAACATATGCTAATCCTATGTTAGTTCTAATCCTAATTCTAACACGTAAAAGGCAGGTTTCCGCTTGAGAGACTGGCACGGGTTTGGTTGGTGACTACAATCAATTCAAGACACTTTAACCCACGCAAGAAAATTAATAGAAGATAAAAGAGCGGTTGAGCCTTATGATAGAAAACTGTATTAGCCATCATTAATCCGATTAGAAGTTGGTTTGTTTATTCAGTGCAATGATTACTTATCTCGAAGAGGCATATCATTCTTAAACTTAGGCGAGACTTCATCCTAAGACCTAGACACATTAATTCTGTCATAAGCATCTGCATAAAGCATCCTTATTTGTTGATTACAATCTATCTTAGGGATTAAAGCAATGGTGATCTTGTTAAACTCTAGCTCATAGAGACTTTACCTACTTACTGCTTAATGGTAATTTATACTCTAGTAGTCCACTTGTCCAACTATCCAATGGAATTAGAACATTATTTGTTGAATTATCTAGATTCACCTACTAGTCAACATGTTTAATAAACCAAAGGCAATTTCTGTTAACTAGTCAAGCCAGAAGCGTATCCTTAGCACGATTTTAGAAGGATAATATTTGTGATCCTATGATTCTAGATGTATAAATTACTATATGGAGAGCTATCCCGGCATCTAGATTACTTGGTCCGTATCACTAGATCTAGTTAAAAGATAGGTCGCATACAAAAGCACGTAAACAAGTATATTGATAAACATAAACAAGCATACAATGATAAATTAAGCAATCGAGATATAAATAAAACTAAATATTCAGATCTTCATAATAATGGCTAATACCCAAAGGTATTAGCCTTCAAACATCATAATTAATACAAGAGTAATTGTTTTAGTCAGGGTAAACTAACCGAGTTAACGAATGATACCAAAAACTGAATCATTACAAAAGTATAAGAAATTACACGTTGTCTCATATGGATTGGAATACGTTGCAAGACCTCTTCTCCTCTTTTTCTCCTATAAGAATCAACTTTTGTGGTTTAGGTATCGAGAATATGATTTAGCACACCTAAAACTCGTTTTTGAGTTTTGTATTTATAGGGTCTGGAGTCGTTGTCGATACGGCGTATCCAATGTATTGGATACGGCGTATTGGAGTTTCTTGGAGTAGGGATCACGTTTGATATCTTCCAGAATATTCACCTTTTATATCTCTAATATGACGTATTGATCTTCTCTGGATACGACGTATTGATCTTCTTTCCTTTGTGGTCTTTGGTGAGTGCAGGCACGAATACGCCGTATCTTCCTTGATGGATATGGCGTATTGGTTGTCAGAATAGTAATCTTCAAAATATATTCGTTTAAGCTCCAGAATGCGCGCCTTTTTCTAATATTCACCAAGTACTCCATAATTACTATAATTCTTAAATATAAATGATTAAGTAACAATTCTTTGCAATAATTATACAAAATGGTTTAATTACATGGGATAAATTATGCTATAAAATAGACGTTATTTGATGTCCTCAAATATCCCCCCACTTGAATCCTAATTGTTCTCAAATAGCCTTTAGAAGTCTAAAAAATGTATCCCTAAGGATATTTTCCGTTAAAGCATTTATTTGATCTATTATAAGTACACAACCAAACCTCAGAAATAAGGGATGTGAAAATACTCAAATTCACTCAATAATATTTGTGTGTAACTTGTAACTAATTCGCTCAATTGCTCGGTCGTGACGAGTATTCTATCATAAGCTTGGCAAGGATACACATCTCCACAGCTAAAGCTAAGGAGTAACAAGTTTATAAAGGTAAATATGGGTTTGTATGATAAGGCTTAGGGTTGATCATTCTTCAATCTTTCACTAGAAGTACCATTCCAACAAGGCAGCTGAAGCACATATACATGGCCGTAACGACGGAATAGACATGTGTGTTCGATCACATCCTTATTCGAGTTTAACCAAGGGTTAGGATGAAGAATTATATAGGGTAGGGATCTTCTACAAGGCAAATGAGACATGCATACATGGCCGTAATGATCGAATAGACATGCACGCTCAATCACATCCTTATTCGCATAAAACCCATGGTTAATGATTAAGAAAGGGAATTACATTGTTGTTAAATAAAATTTACGAAACAAATATATTTAGTCTAAAATATAAGTTGTTAGACACTTTTTCCCGACCGTTACCATGATAAAGACACAACTATTATCCAACGTCTTGATCATAGATAAAAAACAACAACCTAAGTTGGCGTTCCCGTAATGGTCAACTTCCTAATCATCCCATACTTTACATACTTTACAAGGCAAGTGGTGATATCTTCCACTTTATACAATACTCTACATCGTCGATTTGTATCAACGAATAATCGATCCTTCGTGTAATTCCTTCGGTAGTTGCGAAACGATTATCTTCAAACTTTCCTTCTCTTTTTTATTGTGATTTTCCAATTTTTTCGATTTTTTTGATTCTTTTTTTTGCTAACACTATACTACGAAACTCGGTGTAGTTTCACCATCTTCATGATCATAATAATTCCGGATAATTCCTTCGATAATTCTTCATTCTTCGGACGTACCATTAATTGCGATGGTAGTAAAAATACATGAGTTTTGACTATAATATACATTCCCATTTGCGATGTGCAAATTCTTCCAACCGTACCAAAGATAGAAAATTTTGACACAAGACTCGGGAAATACAAACTTTACACTTTAAGCAACTAGCAACTGTAAAATAAACTTAATCTAACAGGGTAGGCTAAGGTGTAAAGGTGTAACGAAACAAATAATTGGTGTAGTTCCTAAAGGATTGGCTCTACGGGTTATTCTAGAGGTATCTTACTCTTAAAGTGAGAGTAAACAAAGGGTTTATATGAGGGTTAACTAACCAGTGTAGTTAGTTAATAAGCAACATGTAAAGGCGATTTGGGTGTAATCCTAAAATTTACCAATTTAAACAAGTTACTCCATCTAAATCCATAGTACTTATCACTGCGGTCTCGAATAGATATACCAAGCCAAGTTCTAAAGTCTACTACATCACCGACACACTCATATTTTGTGGAATTTGGGTAAACATTTAGAAACGGATAAGGTTAAATCCTCACAATATCTAACAAGGGTTATTATGTGCGGGTTATGTATCAAGTAATTTCATAAAAGTATGCTTGATTTTTTTTAAATTTAAGCATAATTTAAGCATTTTAGTGTGAAAATTAGGACAAGTAAACATTCTAATTCCATCCCCCCACTTGAATTATACAACGTCCTCATTGTATATATAAAACATTAAATACGGGAATTAAAAAGAATTAGAATGAGAAAATCCCCTGATATTTGCTCGGTAGATTATCTATGTTGAGTTTAATTGAGCAAGATTGTGTTGAACAGCCGCCTTAAAGTTTTAAGACTCCAACACTTCAAGATCTCCAGATTTGTGAATTCTCCACCAATATTCGTCGATATTTCTTTTACGAGGTCCTGTATAAAACATAGGGAAAAAACGTGCATTCATATCTTGGTACCTACGGTTAATTTAAACTAAACTAAACAAACTAAATATTAGTCAGTTTTGGTGAATACGTCGTATCATGTGCATGAATACGCCGTATTTCCAGGACTGACAATAATGTTTTTAAAGTGCATAAAAAGTAAACACTAATAACGTCCAGATATTTAATACGCCGTATGGTATGGAGCAGATACGCCGTATTGATGTCTGGGAAGAAAGACTTAATAAAATTAAATAACATTTCAGGTTGTCTCCCGAGAAGCACTTTTGTTTACAGCGAAGTCTTTAAGTTAGACTTTTCTTTAGCTTCTTACTCAGTGCGCGTCACCTTCCATCCTTCGTCCATCATCCGAAAGATTTCCTAGTAAGCTCGGCACGCCTCATCACTTGTGATTGTAAGATCATTGTATTCATCTTCTTTTACGGAAACATATTCTTCTTCATCATTGAACAAATATTTGATCATCTTGTATCTTTTTATTTGGCAAACTGGCACCTTGCGAGTTTCGATACCACATAACTTATGTCCATCTTTATGAGTTTCGTTTTCATATTCCTCTTCATCATAATTGTGGTAGTAAATCTCATGGCTCTTCCATCTTTTCTAACAATCATTGTTTGATTCATCATCACTGATCAAGCCCTCCATGATAGGTTTATTTTGTAAAGCTTCATATTTTAGTTCGTTATTTTCCTAAGCCTCATACGATTCAAGGTCTTGGTAATGGAGCGAGTTTATCAATTCGTTAAGTTCCATGAAACGGTTTTTTGCTGCTGTTGTGAGATCCATATTACATTGTTTTAGCGCCCAATATGCTTTATTTTTTTAAAACAAAAAATTAGAAATATAGATGTTTAAGGTATGTAATAAATATAATTTGATAGATAATAAAAAAAAAAAGGGTTTATATATTTTTATATTAAAAGAAAAAAAATATAAAAAAAATTTATTAAAAATAAAATAGAAAATTTTTTGTTGTTATGGTTTTTTTATTTTTTTTGATTTTTTTTTATGTTTTTTATTTTTTAATTTTTTATATATTTATTTTTATAATTTATTTAATTAAAAAATCTAAAAAACAAATAAAATCTATAAAAAAAAAAAAAAATAAAAAGAAAAATAATTCTAAAAAAAATCTAAAAAAAAAAAATCTAAAAAAAAAAAAAACAAAAAAACTAATAAATCTAAAAAAGGTAAAATTTTAAATGTATTTGTAATAAAAAAAAATAAGAAATAAACACACAACAGATAACTTTATATAAAAGAAATAAAATTATAAAAAATGTAATCTACTAAAAAGATCTAAGTCTAAAAAAAAAATATCTAAAAAAATCTAAAACCAAAAATAAGTTCAATTTTTGAATAAATAAAAAAAATTAATAAAATAAAATTTAATATTTAAATAAAGTTATTATATATAATATTTTAAAAAAAATTAAAATTTTTTATTTGATTTTTTTGTGAATTTTTTTTATTTGGTGGTATTTTGTTAATAAATAAAAATTAAAAAACTGATAAGATATAAAAAATAATAAATATAAAGAAAAAAATATATAAAAAAAATAAATAAAATAAATAAGAAAAGTAATAAATAAAAGTGGGGGGAAAATAAAAAATAATCATAAATAATAATATTTGTGATGGGGGATTTTTTAAAAATATCACAAATTTGTTAGGAGGAAGGGGAGAGGAGAGAATTTTAATTAATTTATTATTCTTATATATTTTATAATAAACAAAAATAAAAGAAAAATAAAATAAAAAAATAATTAAAATTATATAAAACAAATCGGAGAGATTCTCTCTACTCTCTTCTCTCTTTTATCTTATCTTTAATCTCGAATTATTTTTATTTAGTTATTTTAAATTTTAATATTGTTTATTTTTATTTATTTTTTTTTAAAAATTAAATTTTTATAATAAGTAATTGGAGATTATCCATGAAATGGTTTTTTTCTGCTGCTGTGAGATCCATATTACATTGTTTTAGTGCCCAATATGCTTTATGTTCGATCTCTACAAGCAAGGGACAAGCTTTTCCATAAACCAATCTAAAAGGGGTGGGCGTTTCGTAGGCGGATCTGAATGACCATAATGCATCGTCCAACTTTTTGGACCAATTCTTCGAATTATATCCAACTGATCTTTCTAGGATACGTTTAATAGCTCTATTGGTTACTTCGGTTTTACCATTAGTTTGGGGGCGATACGCTGTTGACAACTTATGAGTTACTCTATATTTTTGTAAGGCTTTTTCCAATTAAGAGTTACAAAAATGTGTCCCCGATCACTAATTAATGCTTTAGGAACTCCAAATCTTGCAAACAACCTTTTTAAAAATTTAATCACAACGCGAGCATCGTTCGTAGGAAGTGTCTGAGCTTCAACCCATTTTGATACGTAATCAACCGCCACTAAGATGTATTTGTTACCTTTTGAGTTAGGAAAGGGTCCTATAAATTCTAGCCCCCATACGTCAAATACATCACATACCTGAATATTGTTTTGAGGCATCTCACTTCTTGATGATATGTTTCTTGATTTCTGACATGCATCACATCTTATCACGTAATCTTTGGCATCTTTAAAGATAGTAGGCCAGAAGAATCTAGATTCGTAAACTTTCCTTCCAGTCACTGACTCACTACGATGACCCCCAGTTGGTTCAGAATGATAATGGGCCAAAATTTCAAAGATTTCATTTCCAGCAACACACCGTCTCATTATATTGTTCGGGCATAACTTGAATGCGTACGGTTCATCCCAAAAATAATTCTTCACTTGAGAGAAAAATCTTTTTTTTTCGGGTGTCCAATTCAGAGGCACGATTTTTCTAACGAGATAATTAACATAGTCTGCATACCATGGCTCATCGTTATTAAGCTCAGTTTTCAATACCACAAGATGTTCGTCGGGAAATTCATCAGCGATTTCTTCTTCCGTGAATGTTCCTAAGTCTGGGTTCTCAAGTTCGAAAAATGATTCGCAGCTAAGTTTTCAACCCCTATTTTATCCTTAATCTCAATGTCAAACCTTTGAAGAATCAGAACCCACCTTATGAGCCTTGGTTTGGCGTTCTGCTTGCTAAATAAATACTTCAAAGCAGAATGATCAGTGTAGACAATAGTTTTTGATAAGACAAGATAGGGACAAAACTTATCGAAGGAGAAAACAACTGCAAAAAGTTCTTTTTCAGTGGTGGTGTAATGTTCTTGGGCATTATTCAGAGTTTTGTTGGCTTAATAGATAGGTTTATGTTAGCCTCAAATAATGAGTCGAACATGGAAGTTCGTTCATTTAGATTATTAAGTCTCGGTCATTTTAATATGTAATGTTGTAATAGGCTAGAACGGGTAAACGGGCTCATTTAATGTAATCTAACCGGTCACGTGTATCGGGCAAAAGCCCAAGTAATCCTATGCCCGGCCCGTAGAAACACCAAGGCATGAAAGCCTCTTGGTTTTAACTATAAATACCCCTCTCCAAGGATGGAGAGGGTGTTGGTCTCATTTGTAATCTTTGCAAGTTAATCAACCATTCATTTTTTCTCTCTTTATTTCTCTCTCTAACTTCTCTCTAAAATTCTTATCATCTTCTTATCTTTATTTCTTGATTCAAATGGTGAAGTGAAAGTGATATTGGGTTACCGACATTTGGTATCAGAGCCACGGGTGGGTTTAGTGATTTTAGTTGTGGTTATTTTAGCTTATTGAGATTCGGCGTATTTTTTTCTTTTCTTTTCTTTCTTTATCTTTTCTTTTCGTGCTTTAAGAAAAAGTTACAAGTTTTTTTGTTGTTTTTTAGTTGGTGTCGTTGTGGTTTTTGCTTATTTCTTTGGCTTAACGCCTTGTTTAAAAGTAGCTTATTTAAAGAGCTTATTGGTGTCTTTATTGGTCTCGGCTTGAAGAGAAGAACAAGGTGCGAACAAGGTGTTTGATATTCTGTCTGAACCGATCTAGTAGTTTTCTTTTGGAACCGAACGAGACAACCGAACTAAATCACCGATCTAGTTGTTTTCTTTTGGAACCGAACGAGACCACCGAACTAAATCACCAATCTAGTAGTTTTCTTTTGGAACCGAACGAGACAACCGAACTAAATCACAAATCTAGTAGTTTTCTTTTGGAACCGAACGAGACCACCGAACTAAATCACCGATCTAGTAGTTTTTCTTTTGGAACCGAACGAGACCACCGAACGAGTTCAACCGAACTAGAGACCACCGATCTAGTTTCACCCGAACTAGTTTAGTTTAGTTAGAACCGAACTAGTTGATTCTTCATCAACCGAACGAGTTTAACATTCAACAACCGAACTAGTTATTCATCTTATGGAACCGAACTAGTTGCTTCACCTTGAGAACCGAACTAGTCAAAACCATTGTCAACCGAACTAGTAAAGCATAGTGCAAACCGAACTAGTGGATTTTAACTCATTTTTGATTTTCCGATTCGACAAAAACAACGATTTCAACATCAAATTAATTACTCATTCACGGTTTTTTCTTGATTTAGTAAAATCCAGTAAAAGTCAATTCTTTTTACGGTTTAAGTCATAGAATTGTAAAATCCCGTGAACGTTAATTGATTTTAATCCACAACAACAATCACTTTACCTGCTTAAGATCCTACAAATCATTTTCACTTCATAATTTAACAAATCATTCATCATGACAACTCCAATTGTAACTTCCACAACCGATAGTCAAATGCATAACAACATAATGGCAGCTGGTTCAAGGGATCATCCCACCATGCTTTGGCAACACGACGATATGCAACAAAGGCGATTACGGGTCTTTACATCCATTGATTACAAGACAAATGGTGATGCCTTACGAAAGTGCATTCTCAAAGGTCCATACACTCCAACGATTGTCACAACACCAGCTAGTTTAAATTTCTCATCTATTTTTTGTCCCAAAATGGCTCCAACAGTGAAGTCGCTAGCGTCACACATCAATTCAAAGGGTATGTTCCAATCGGGCGAAATTATGATAGGCGCGATGGTTAATTTTTCTTTCAAAATAATAATTTCCTGTTTGAATTCATTAGAAAAATCAAATTTTACGTCTTTCATCAAAAGTTTTGTCATTGGTTTAGAGATCAAGGAAAAGTCTTTTATGAATCTTCGGTAAAATCCATCATGCACCAGAAAACTTCTAACTCTCTTTACATTTATCCTTAATCTTAATGTCAAACCCTTAAAGAAGCAGAACCCACCTTATTACATCGATTTTATGTCCTAAAACAATTCCTTCCTTTACCATAAAATGGCATTTTTCCCAATTCAGCACCAGGTTGGTTTCTTCACATCTAGCAAGCGTTCTATCTAAATTAGCAAGACAACAATTAAAAGAATTATCGAATACAGAGAAGTCATCCATGAATACTTCCATAAAGTCTTCCACTATGTCATGGGAAGGCAGCTGGTGCGTTGCATAATCCAAAAGGCATCCTTTGGTAAGCAAAAGCCCCATAAGGACAGGTAAATGTTGTCTTTTATTGATCTTCTGGTGCGATTGGCATTTGGAAGAATCCTAAAAATCCATCTAGAAAGAAATAATATTCATTCCTACATAAACGTTCCAACATTTGATCGATAAAAGGAAGAGGGAAATGATCCTTTCGAGTTGCATCATTAAGTTTATGATAATCAATGCAAACTCGCCATCCTGTAACTGTGCGAGAAGGAATTAATTCATTATTATCATTTAAAACTATAGTCATTCCTCCTTTCTTTGGCATAACGTGAATAGGGCTAACCCATGAACTATCAGAGATCAGGTAAATAAGACCGGAATCATGTAGCTTAACTATCTCATTTTTCACCACATCTTGCACTTTTGGATTTAAACGTCTTTGGGGTTGAATGACCGGTTTGAAGTCATCTTCCATTAAAATCTTGTGTGTGCAATACGAGGGACTGATTCCCTTGATGTCTGATATTTTCCAAGCAATCGTTCCTTTCCTTTTCTCTAATACTTGTAAAAGCAAAATTTTCTCTTTATCGGACAATTCAGATGAGATGATTATAGGAAAGCATTTGTCGCCATATAAGTAAGCGTATTCTAAGTGGTTACACAAATCTTTCAGCTCAGGTTTCTTCTCGACGGTCTTCTGTTGGCAATTGAATCAACTCGTACTGCTATAACAGGTTCTATTGTTTCCTCAACAACTGAATACGGTGTATTGATGGACGCGATACACCGTATTGGTTCATTAGAATCATTATCGATATTACATTCAACAGGTTTACAGCCTTCTAGGTCTGATTGATCAATTGATTTTTCCAGCCCTCTTGATAGAAACAAATCAGGTTCATCATTTGACAGTAATTCTTGAGCATCTGTGTTGATTGTGTTGTCCAAATCATCAATCCCGTAGTATTCATCGTCTTCAGTGGGCGGTCTCTTGATTGATTGATCTACGTCAAAGATCACTTCATTGTCTCCAACCCTTAGCGTTATCTTTTTGTTGAATACGGCTATCATCGCTCGAGCGGTTGCAAAAAATGGTCTCCCTAAGATAATAGGAACTCTTGAGTCTTCAGGCATATCTAAGATAACGAAATCAATTAGAAGGACGAATTTATCAACTTTTATGAGCACATTTTTAATTATCCCTCTTGGGTATTGGATTGATCTATCCGCAAGTTCTAAGCTCATTCTGGTAGCATTTGGTTCACCTAACCCTAATTTTTCATACATCGTGTATGGCATTAAACTTATACTAGCCCCCAGATCTGCTAAAGCATTGTTGATATGCAATTGGCCAATGTCACACGGAATAGTAAAACTCCTTGGGTCTTTTTCTTTTGATGGAAGCTTGTTTAACAATACTGTTGAGCACCTTTCATTCATAGTTATCATACAAGCTTCTTTAAGTCTGACCTTATTTGTCAGCAAACCTTTAAGAAATTTAGCATACTTTGGCATTTGGGCTAGGGCCTCGATGAAAGGCAGATTTATATGGAGCTGCTTCAGGTTTTCTAAAAACTTCTTCTGCTGAGCTTCTTCTTTTTCCTTCCTTAATCTTCGAGGAAAGGGAATAGGTGGCATATGGATCTTATTTGAAGGCTGGGCATCGGGTTCGTTGGTTTTCTAAGGTTGATCATTGGTGAGGATTTCATTTGATTCAACTGGCTTGTCGTGATTTTCTGCTAGAGGTTCTTCGGTGCGAACGTTGGTATCATTATTTTGAGCATCTTGAGTCGTAGTTTTTCCTCCTCTAGTAGTTACTCCTTTAACTTCACAATCAATCATTGGAGTATTATTGATTACTTTTAACAACTCTTGTACCCCAAATCTGAGCTCAATTAACGAATTGTTTCTTTCTTTAAATAGGATCTCATTTGTTGTTTGGAAGTCACAGATGAATGCTCTCATCTCTTCGTGTTCACGTTTTCCTTCGTCAATGAACTTGTATAACATCTCCTCCATCATTAACTTTCTTTCCGGATAAGTAAAGTGATATGGACGAAGTCCGAATGCTGCTCCTGAAAAGTAAGACATGATTCAAAGTAAAGCAATTCTAGGAAAATAATCTTGCAAAAATATATTAACTTTTTCCAATACGCCGTATACAAATGATTGGATACGTCGTATTGCTGATCAGAACGAATACGCTGTATTGGACAGAAGGTTGGATACGCCGTATTCAGTGGAAGTGGATACGCCGTATCGAGTTGTCGACCAGAACAGTATATTAGGAAATTAAACAATTAAATATGCAAGCAAACGATTAAACTAAATTACTCTAATCTAATTAACACTACTCCTAAGGGTTAGATCTAATGTTAAAAACCAAAATATCAAATAAAAATCAAGATTAATTTTCACTCCCCGAAAACACGCCAAAAACTTGATGTGTCGTTGTGTGGTGTATATTTTTATGATTCATTGTGGTTAAATTTATATTATTGACACGACATTAACCAAAAACAAACCTTTTACGAGCAGTTTGTAACCCGGTCGTGGTAGATTCGTGGTAAGTAGGGTGTCGAACACTTGAAGCGAGGTTAAATCTCTTAATTTACTTAATATTTTGGTTATCTAATCTAAGTCAAACCTATTCTAATCCTATGTTAGTTCTAATCCTAATTCTAACAGGTAAAAGTGAGGTTTCACCCTGAGAGCTGGCTATGGGTTTTTTTAGGTTTGTTTGGTGTATACAATCAATCAAGACACTGTAACCTACGCGGAGCAAGAAGCAAATTAACAGAAGATAAAAGAGCGGTCGAGCCTTATAATAGAAAACTGTATTAGCCATCATTAATCTGATTATAAGTTGGTTTGTTTATTTAGTTCAATGATTACTTATTTTGAAGAGGCATATCATTTCTAGACTTAGGCGGGACTTCATCTTAAGACCTAGACACATTAATTATATCACAATTAAAGCATCCGCATAAAACATCCTTATTTGCTGATTATAATCTATCTTATGGATTAAAGCAATTGTGATCTTGTTAAACCCTTGCTCATAGAGACTTTACCCACTTACTTCTTGATAAACGTTAGCTTAATAGCCTATATATAAATAATATATATATATAACTAATAACTAAATTATCAAATAATAGTAAGATTAAGTATTCCGTAAGGTTTTTAAGAAAATTACTTTTAACCAAAGTAAAATCCAAAACCTTCCGGGTCGTGGTCCCAACGAAGCGTGAATTAAGAATCGTGGTTAAGTTCGTGATCGCGTGATTGAATGATAGAAGATTTGATTTTTGTTTGGATTCAATTTCTACTAATGCAAAAACAAATAAAGGCAAGCAATAATTAAAGCAATTAAAAATTTAAACTAAAAACGTTAACGGGAATCTAAAAACGCGACTTAAAAACCTAAATTATCGAATTTTAACCCTAAAAATGAAAATTTAATTTATAAAAGTCCTAAATGATTAAAAATAATTTAGAAAAAAGAATTATATTTTTTGACTTTTATTTTATTTTTTATGAATTAAAAACAATTTTAATCTAAAAATGTTATAAAAAAATTAAACTAATTTAAAAAAAATCTAAAAAAATCATGAAAAGTACCTTGAACAAAGCTAATCCTAGAAAAAATAAAATGGGTCCAACAGCTTATTTGAATAAGCTGGAAATAAGCTAAATTGGGCTGAAAGCTTAAAAGGGAAAACAACCCTTAAATACCAAATGGCCCCAAGGTCTAACAGAAAAGACCCAAGGGCGCAGATGGTAAAGGTGTGTGTGTTAAAGTGTTGGCTATGAGAAGGGGGAGGTCACAGGTTCGAACCCTGTGGCTTCCCTTTTTGTAAAATTATTATTTTTTTATTTCTTTTTAAAACAGCAAATCTATAAGTAGGAATAACAAACTTTAAAAAAAGGAACTTTTGATAAATCTTAAAAATAAGCTAGAAATAAGCAGATTAAAAATGACAGTTTAGCCCTTTTTTAAAGACTTGACAAAACTAGCTCAAACTAATTAGGCTTAAGGACTCAAAAAGCTAATGAGAAACCTAAATAAGCTAAAACAGGTAAACATCTAAACCTAATAAGCACTTGAGACTGTAAATAAGCAAATAAAATAAGCTAGTTAGCACTGAAAAGCTTAAAGGCAGAAGGCTCAAAAAAGGACAGTTTAGAAGGATTTTTGACAACTTTGAGCTAAATTTATGACCAAATAAGCAAAGAGAAAAAGCTAAAAAGCTGAAAACAGTTCAAGCCCTAGACCTAATGAGCTTAAATGTCTTAAAATAAGCAACTAAAATAAGCTGAAAAGGACTTAAAAGCATTAAGATAGTAGACAAAAAAAACAGATTTTAAAACTAAAACTACTACTTTTAAGCTAAGATTAAGAACAAATAAGCAAAAGAATTAAGCTACAAATTGAAAACAGATTGAGAATAGCACTTAAAGAACCAAAATAAACTGAATTTGGGCAAATAAGTTTAAAAGCTAAGCTAGAAAAGCAAAGAGAAAATTTTGTTTTTAACAAAGTTTTTGGATTCTAAATGACAAATAAGCTAATTGCAGGCCTAATAATAAGCTAGTAAATGAAATCTAAAGTCCAAAATAAGCTCAAACAGATTTAGCTTATACTACAATAAGCTTATGCTCCAATTTTCAAACTCTAAAAAGAACAGGTGTGTAAAATTCTCTCTTCTATGGGCGAAAAAATGGCTCCCTCTATTCCATCAATTCTGATCGCATAATCTTCTTCTTTCTTGATCCGAATATCATATAATACTCTTGTTTAATCTATTAATCTTTTGATTATAATGATTTAACAAGTTTCTTATTTGATTGATGTTTCTCTAAAGATTTAGGGTGCGATCTCTCATTTAGGGTTTGGTGTTTTTTCGTTCTTTAGGGATCTTTCATTAATTCTTATCGACTTTCATTATGGAAGTCTAATAGTTATTCGTGTATTTATATTATTGCCTTCTCTCAAAGGTTTTTGTGATGAGATAGACGTGGATCTCATAGCTGCTGTGTTGATCTTTTAGTTTTCTCTGTTTAGGGTTTTTTAGGTTTCGTTTTGCTTGTTGCAGTCAAGAATGTCGAATAAAAGTGATAAGGGTACTACGTTTGGAGATGGTGCTGCTAGGGTTGGTATGCATCTTAGAAGTAGTCCAAAGGTGAGTACATCTTCTTTTTTGGTTTTCCTGTCTACTATTATTAACGTGTCCCGAGAACTGTATATAGTATTGATGTTGCTACCACTTTTGGAGTTCCATTAACTACTGTGGGTGACTTGCAAAAGTTAATTAATGATATTGATGCTGGTAAACATGATGAGTTATTATCTGAGTTGACTAATGAAGATCTTATGGAAACCTTGGAAGCATTAGGTTCTGTATGTAATTCAATTAAGGTTGATCGTAATAATGCTGATGTTATCCCTTGTAAGGTTTCGTATGCTGATGATTCAATTAATCTTAATGTTGATGAATCCCTAATACCTAGTGACCTTATCGTTCAGTCTGTAGACATCAATAAGTCAACATCCTATGCTGAAGTTGCAGGTGGAAGTGCAAAGGATCAACCAAATGTTAATTCCAACTTTCGTACCTTGGTGGCTAATCCCGTATTTGATGGTGTTAACATCTCTATTCCTCATAAAGTTGTTGAAAAGGTTAGTACTCGCTTTGAACACACTCTATATGGCTACTTTATTGGAAAGAGAATGGCGTTTCCGGTTGTTGAATATTATGCTAGGAACAACTGGGCGAAACATGGGCTGAAAAGGATTATGATGAATTCCAAAGGCTTCTTTTTCTTTAAATTTGATTCCCGGGCTGGTTTAGAGGCTGTTCTGGAGGGTGGTCCTTGGTTGATTCGTAAATCTCCGATCATTCTCAAGAAATGGTCGATGGATACTAGATTGCTCAAAGAAGAATTGACTCGTATTCCGATATGGGTTAAATTGCATGATGTTCCTATTCAAGTTTTTGAAGAGGATGGTATTAGTCTAATTGCTACGTTCATTGGTAAACCTGTTATGCTTGATTCATACACAAGCTCCATGTGTAATGATTCGTGGGGTAGGAGTAGTTTTGCTCGGTGCTTAATTGAGGTAAATTCAGAGGCTGATCTCGTGGATGTTGTTACTATTGGTATTCCATCTCTTTCTGAGGATGATTTTACCAAAGAAACCATCCGTGTTGAGTATGAATGGAGGCCGCCCAGATGTGATACATGTAAGATTTTTGGTCATGTTCATGACTATTGCCCTAAAAAAGTGGTGAGTCCTCCTATTGTTGCTACTTCTAATGTTGTTACCCCTAATGCTGAGAAGACTAATGATGGTTTCCAAACGGTGGGTAAAAAGAAGAAGAGGAAAGGTAAGTCCAAGTCTACTAATGGCGGTCAGTTTACTGGTCCTTCGGTTAAACATAATGTTAGATATGAGCCTAAAGCGACTACAAGTGCACCAAAGAAGGGAACTACTTATGTGGGTTATACATCTCAATCGACACCTATGTTGAAGACGACTGGTAATTCATCTAAGAAAGATAATCTCTCCATGTCTAATTCTTTTTCTGCCTTAAATGAAGAAGAAGAAGAAGATGTGGAAAATGTGTATGATGAATCGGCTAACTTAATTCAAAACACAAAAGCTGATGAAAGTTCATCTTTCACGGCTGCTGTTGGTTAGCTTGTTTAGTTATGTTACGTGTTCTAGTTGCAGTTAGTTGTTTATAGAGTGGTAAGAGTTTATGGCATGTCATAAGCTCTAGTTTTAGGTGTTTATCAAGCTGTTTAGCTTGAGGTTAATGTGGTACTTC